>LPNX010636574.1:0-25708 GCA_001517045.1 Pseudotsuga menziesii | reverse complement strand
CCCACTCGGCATACTTTTGATGGACCCCGCTACCCCAAAAACAAGAAATACCTGAAAAATGGAATGATGACATCATCATTCTGTTTTTTCAGGTATTTCTTGTTTTTGGGGTAGGAGGGTCCGTCAAAAGTATTCCGAGTGGGTACTCGTTGGATGCGGAATTTAATTCCACATCCAACGAGCTCTCCCGATCGAAATTTGAGTAAAAACACAGAGAGATATGTCAAAAATACAAACAAAAAAAGTAGTTTTTTTTATGATACCTATCCCCAAATTTATATTAAAAAAGTGTTTAAGACCTATACAGTATTTCAAATTTAAAGCAATTTCATTGGATAACACTTGATGACATGGAATTTGAATAAAAGTTAAAAGGCCCATTTTGAGTTGAATTTTCCTCTAATGGTTAAAGTAAATCTGATATTATAATGGTCAATTAGTTGTTAGAAATTGGCATGAATAAATTTATTTTATGATTTTATTCCCTATTTCACTTTATTGTGTTTCTTGGTTCATTCTGCATTAATAAAGTGGATTGAATCGACTCAATTGAAACCCTTTATAAGAAAGCTTTTGCTTCTTCATTCATGCATTACAATACATATATCTCTTCTAAGTTAATATTGGTTTCTGTATGTGCTTGATTTCTGTGTATATGCTATCAGAACTTAGCTAGAGCCACATAGTCTATGAGAGTATAAAGACCTAGGTATTGTTGCTAGAAAATACAAATCAAGGGATTGCTAGTGTAGCACATCGAAGAGCCAAAATCGTTTTGCCGAAACCAGGTATTGTTTCTTTTTTAATTTTGAAGCAAAGTCTGTTTTTTTTATGGAACCATATAGATTGAGGTTCCAATAAAAAAAGAAATTAATTAGATGGATTCAGTGGTACGAAAGTAAAATAACTGTACAACTTGTCTTAGCCATTTCACAATGATTTCAATCAGCTGTTGTACAACCTATGAAGTTGTATGATTTTGTATGGAGTAGACAAAAAATGAAATCCGTATGATGATGAAGTCGTATGATTATATGGAACAATATGGATGTTACATGGATATTTTTATTTAAAAATTGAATTGAATGGAACTAAAATTATAGCTGCCAAGCCAAAATTGGAATTTATAGACCAGTAGTTAGATAAAATTCTGAATGTATATCAGTGAATTTTTTTTATTGATTGACACATTAGATGGTTTGGGAGCAAATTGGATTTGTTCTTACCTGAATTGTTTCCCAAAATTACATATTTGTAAGTTTTAGCTATTTTTTTTAGCATATCTAAGGAGAATCTAGTTGTTTTGGTGCTAAGTTTTAGTAGATTTGATTGTTTTTCAGTTGTTTGAGAGAAAATTTGATTGTTTTTAAGCTGTTAGAGTAGATCTATCATGATTTGTGTGTTTTTTAGCTGTTTGAGAGTAGATCTGTGGTTTATTGGGCTGTTTTTTTAGTACATCTATGGTATATTGGGTTTTTTTTAGCAGACGTGTCAAACTATGCTTGCTATTGGGCTATTATCAGAAGATTTATCATAAATCTATGTTTTTCAATGATATGTGGCTGCTATAGGTGTTTAGAGCTAGAATCCATATGTTTTTACTTTAGGATTGCAGACTGAGGTAGGGAAAAAGTATATTTTCAATATTGTAATTTGTTTCAGTATATATTTCTGCATTTTTAACTAGTCTCTGTGGCCTCTTTATCCAACATCATGTTGGAAGGAAGCCAGAGGTTTTTTGGTAAGAATTGCAATACGTTGAAGCAATTTATGCAATGAATTTCCTAAAATAATTGCTCATTCCCATAAATCTTCACTTTCCATGGATGTTCTTTGATGATGGATGATTTCTAATGGTTGACATATTTGTTGTACTAATTATGTGTCCATATTGGTTCATATGGAATTCACGATACCATGGGTTTTTTTCTGTTTGAATGTACACCTTTGCATATTTAGAAGTAGCTTCCCTTTGTTTAATGTTGAGAATACTTTCTGCAAGTGGTTCTCCTAGGTTTTACTAAAACTAGTATCACAAATGACTGAATGAGTCAACAAGTACTTGTTCATCATCCTCATGAATTTTGCAGGGGCATTAATAAGACCAAAATGCATCATCAACCATTCAAACAATCCTTGGTGTTCTTAAAAGCTGTTTTCCACATAGCTTCTGGTTTGATATGGATCTAGTGGTACCATACTTCACATCAAACTTGTTAAAATGTTTGGCTCTTTGAGCTTGACTTATGAGGTCATCAATGAACAAAAATGGATATCAGTTCTCAATGGTGGTTCTATTCAAAAGATAATTATACACGCATTCTTTATGTTCCATATTTATTTGAAACCAAAAAAATGGTTGGTCCACAAGGTGACGAGCTAGGTTGAATGTGGCCCTTGCCCACCAAATCTTGAATCTACCGCTTGATTGCTTTATTTTCCAACAACTAAGTTTTGTGTAGTGCCTTGTTTGTTAGACCAAGCTCTTGTTGTAGTTTGACAAAGTGCTTAACTATGCAATTTGGAGCATCTATGTGCATCCTAGAAAAACTTGGAATAGCATTCCAGTAATTTGTCGAGTTAATTATTTTGTCTTGGAATGCTTGATTGGTATGTGCTACTCTCTCATCTAGTCACATGACTAGAAAATTAAATTGCCTTGAAAAATTGTTCAATCTTTGTGCTTGAACCATTGAAGTGATTGCTAAAGGCGTTGGATTATTTTTTTGATGTTGTGTGTAAGCTTGGCCATTGTTGACCCACTGAATTCTTAATCACAGAGTGCTTGGACTAGCCACTAATTAGATGTGATCTATGGCTTGTTGCAAACTAGAGATTGGTAAGCATGTGGTCTAGGAATCAAGAGTTGCACATGTGTTTTGGGAATGAATTTACTATGGGTATGCAATTCCCTTTTATCAAACCTCTCCATTGAATATAAATTTTTTGGAGATAGGTCAATGGTTTCACACGGCATTTCAACAAGATGAGGACAATCTCCCACAACAACCTTACAAAACCACGTAAAGACTACTCCAAGAGAACAACTTCTAGGGAAATAGAATATATAAACTATGCAGTAAAGTTTAAGTTCTACTTTTGCAACACTCTCTACAGGAACATATCTTAAACATAATATAGTGGAAATTGACTGTCACTATCATCTGTTGGAAGGTTTGATGTTTGTTTGTGTTAATCCTAGTTCTATGTCATTGATATTGTATTATTCCTCCTAAAATTTAACCTGCAAGTCTGGGAAGATATCATTTTTGTTCCTGATTTCCTATGTATCTTCCTTTTGGTCAAGTACTCAGTGACCTTTCATAGCATAGCACTGATTATTTGGGTTAATGTTTTGTTTGTGCTTCTATAGTATAAGATCTTGCAATTTTATTAGTGCTTTCTAAGCTCTCTAGCTGGTGTGATGATATTTATTTAAATGAAGGGGTGATTAAATTAACATCATAGGACTGATTATTTGGGTTAATGTTCTATTTGTGCATCTATAACATAAGATCTTGCAATTTTCTTGGTGCTTTATAAGCTCTCTAGCTGGTGTGATAATATTGATTTAATTTTATGGTTTCATCCCTTCAAATTAAATTTTCTAAATAGATGTCTCAAACATATTGTTAATATGCATGGAGCACTTTGAGCTATGAATTTATCAATAACATCATGGGTACTGATCAAGTCTATGCGAAATACTCGAATCTATGGGCACAGTTATGCTGCTGGAATTTTTGATGTATCTACAGACCTGAATGGTCTTAAATTGAGTACTGCTTAGTTGGCTACTAAGGATACAGTATCATGTTTTTTTCTCATCTCATTTCAAAGTGGAAAAGGGTAGAACTCAGACACCGAACAAGCGAAAAACGTGAATGATTGTTGAAGAATTCGTGCAGAGTAACCTTGGGGAAAGACCTAACGACATTCTTTGGAGGTTATTTTTTGGTAACATCCCGCTCGCATACCATAGACATTTTGTAAAATTTTTGAATGTTATTGTACTTGTCTCCGGGTGAGGATCTCAAGGCCAAGGCCCAACCAAAAATTAAAAAAAAAAATCCTCGCAGTCTTTATGAGTTAAATATCTAAGTGGAAACTTAAGAGATGCATTACCGTAACACAAGGGGCCAACTAAAACCCCACCTGGGGGCTAAAAGTGAAAACATTTAAAGAATCATATTTAATACCATAGTATTACATATCGTCGGATTATGGCGGTGTTAGAGATAAGGTTTGGCCCCTATAGGAGGCTCCTACTTCGCTAAAACTTACCTCGACTAAGACTCTATAGTTAGTACTTAATCCTATAATGATTAAGTCATGATGGAGGAAGTTGCAATCGTTTCCTTTTAGCGACATAAAAAATATTAAGAGTGAATTTAAAAAATATTTAAAGAATACGTAAGGGGTTAAACTTTCAAAGGTGCTATAGGTCGCAGCCTCCTTAAAGTATTTATTCACCCTGAGCATACCTAGTCTAAACATGGTGATATACCACCTACCTAAACTAATGCATTAAGACTTAGGCTAATGCATTGAGACTTACATTGTACTTGTCATACATATGTCTAGCATATAATTTTGTATATGCATATTTTATCACCTAAACTAATGCATTAAGACTTAGGCTAATGCATTAAGACTTACATTGTACTTGTAGTACATATGTTTAGCATATAATTTTGTATATGCATATTTTATCACCTAAACTAATGCATTAAGACTTGCATTCTACTTGTCGTATATATGTTTAGCATATATTTTTATACATACATATTAAAAGCCGATGGTAAACCCCTACGTAGGTAGGTACAGTGAATTTCCTGTACGCCAGTATAGCACATTGCATAATGGTGTTGAAAAACTAGTTTTGAAGTTAAACCGACCAAGAAAAATAGTTTGGTAAATAAGAGAAATGCATGCCTATCATTAATTACTCAACGGTGAAATTTAAGGAGGCCTGCCTGGGCAAAGATGGTGGCATAATCTCTTCCTTGATTCCTAGGGAATATTGGTGCACCCTAGGTGAAGAAATCTATCACTCCTTTGTGTTATAAATAAGTCATGAAATTTTCTTATGAGAGGGCGTGCGGGGAGCTGAAGAAAATAACCAGGTCTGCATCTTGTAAGGAGGACTGCGGATGTCTTGCAAGATTTGACTCGCTTGAGGAGTAGTGTCTGCAACCTGTGCCAAAGGCTTCCTTAGGGATTAAGGAAGTTTTGATCGATTACTGTCGAATTGGGCAGGGGGGGTGGTGCGACTCATGTCCAAACACCTGCATGGTAGACTCTGATTCCAATATTTTCTCACATTAATATATGCAATTTCAGGTTCGATGTAAATACATCGTAGATAGGTATCTGGTAGGAGTCTGGTTAAAGTATGCATTTTGTCGGCTTATGTTTTAATATTCATGTCTAAATTAGATACATGCTATGAGTTAAGTTCATTCTTGATGCATGGGATTTTATTACGGTTTCAGTCTTAGGGCTTGCGCTCGACACCCTTCCTGTATACAAGATCCCAAAATATACATATGTATGATGGTGATCTCCTTCACCCGAATATGCATGTAAGTTATAACCTTAACTTCTGCAAAATGAAAATTGATAGGCGTTGACCTAATACACCTCTCATTGTTACGATTTTTGTTCTACAGCTTCAAATCGAAATTCTATAAGGAAATAGATCAAAATTTTTACCTAAGGGTCTGGCTAACATAGACCACAAATCTCTTTATCTACTACCCTATAAATCTGATTTAGTATTAATTCACATCGCTGGTTGTTATAGACCTGATTGGCACCTCTCCGTCCGAGTGCTGACTTCCCTCAGGTTGGCACACAAAATGACACTTATGGATTGAGTTTTGCCTAGTTTCATTATACCTTGGTTGATGATGAAATACATTGCCTATATGCCCAACTGATTACTTTTCCATTTGAGGATTTTGAGTAGCATGCGCGACTATCCCTATTGACATCTCGTGCATCATGCGCGAGTTTTATGTTCAGCAAGTCATGTATACTTGTATGCGTGGGTTGTATTTGTATGGAGTCGCGTATCATGCGCGGGTTGCTCTACTACAGACCCGCGCATGGTTTACTCAAAATTAATATTTAAAAACATGAGTTAATGGGAGATTAGTTTATTCATTTACCTTAATCCCATTAACTGCTACAACCTCCCTAACCTTCGAGAACCGCCTCCTTTCACCCATATAAATAGAGGCCTTGGGGAGGGGGTTGGATATACATACTTGGAGAGCAAAGTTATGCTGGTGGATTGTCTACAGAATATTTGGAGCAGAGAAACTCAGAGTCCTTTGGTGACAGAGGAGTCCCTTGTTCAGACATTGGGTTGTAACCTAAACTCCCTCTCTTATTGTTAATAAAGCAGATTACTTCTTCCATTATGTGTTTCATGTGTTGTAGATTGGTAAATGTTTACATTTCATTATAATATATGATTTGTCTAATCTGCATCTTTATATATGAATCATACTGTATTTGGAAGAATATTTGTTAACAGGTGAAGGAGGAATTATCCTGGAGACTTTGGAAGTGGATCAGAGAGGAAGAAGCTAGCTTGGATCAACCTTCGTATTTCACAAGTAAGTTCCTACTACTTTCCTATTTCCTATTCTGTACTTCTAAAATCAATTTGTCTGCAAGGTTAGAGTATGTTGGTAACCCCCCAGACCTAGGTTATTAGGTGAATTATCCTGTACAACAGAACTGGTGACTCCGCTGGGGAAGCCTAGTCTGCTTTAGGTCTTTTTCTGTTGTCCTAACCAGTCATTGCTCGAAGTTTTGTTTGTGATCTTTTGTCCTGTTTTCTTACTTACTGTAGCATTTGAATGTCTTGGGTCTTTCTCTGTTTTTGAGAAGTTTTCATGCCCATGCGCGGGTTTTCCTTCTATACAGTCGCGCATACTGAGTTGCATACGCGGGTTGTTCTATAGAATAGTCGCGCATCATACACGACCTGCACTACTACACAGTCGCGCATACTGAGTTGCATACGCGGGTTGTTCTATAGAATAGTCGTGCATCATACACGACCTGCACTACTACACAGTCGCGCATACTCCTGAAAACTGTGATTTTTGTGTTAAAGTTTGCTTGTTCTTTAGCCTGCTATAAGTCCTGTTTTCTGTTGAGACTTTCTTTAAGAGTGTTGCAGAGTTGTCTGAGTGTATCAGGTCATCACATCTTAGTGTTTCCCAAAGCCCTTGGGTTCTTTTTACTTGTGTTATTTACTGTCTGCATCTTGAAACTTTCTGGCCTGTTTGGGTTGTTGGTGACTGCCTGAGTCTAGATCAGTGATCAGGGTCTTAGACTCTATCTGTCCAGTCTGCTGTTTATCAGTTGGTGGTTTGTACTTGCCTGTTTAAAAGTCTGCAGTGGTCTCTTGGTCATTGTATGCACCCAAGTTGAGGTCCTAGCCTGCTTCTCTTGCTGGTTTTTAGGTTCTGTTTTCCTGTTAGTTTCAGTTTGTGTTCTTTATACAGTCTATAAGTGTCAAGTTTACTCAAGCATTGCATTTTATACATGCACAGTAGTTTTTTGAGCATTTTTTAAAGTGAAAAACAAAACATAGTTAATCTTTTGCATTGTAATTTTTGCATTAGAGTAGTGTTTGTTTCAGTTTAAGAAATACTATCTCAGAAAAATACAAAAACATATAGGCTTAGTTTCTCTTTTTGCTGCATATAGTTCATCAATATTTATTTGAAAAAATGAAAAGAAGTTTATTTCATAGTGTTAGTTTGCTTTAGATGCACTTTTGCTTTCATTTATTTTCTACTGAGTCATAACATCATACAGTCCATCACTTCCACTTCCTTTGAGTAAAGAACAGCCCTTAAAATTAACGCTTAAATTTAAAATCTATTAGTAAGTTTTTATTTTTAGGGCCTTCCATCTACTAGATTAGGCTAGGTTTGTGGGCTAGGGAGTGTAAACTTCCCACAAACTATAAAATCAGACGTAGTGGGATTTTCATTATGTAAATCCTTGGTTCTACCGCTGTATCTGGGAAGCTCCTCTCAAAAGGGAGTTAAGCACTAGGCCGCGTGGAGGCTTGGACAAAGGGGATAACCCCCCGAATCCTTGTCAAAACGTAACCCAGGACTTTTATGCATCTGGGGATTCTGTCTAGGCATAATTTCGGGCTCAGCTACCCTGCCCATGCGTTCGAGTTCGGCTTGCGACTGTCCCCCCAGACAGTAGGTATTGTCAAGGTAGCCTTAGTCTCTTGTCTTTTTAGGGCTCATACCCAAGTAAACCGGAAGGTTATTTCTGGTTCACCTTGAACGAACTTGGAAGGTAACCCTTGTGGAAAGTGTAGGAGGGCGGTTGGGTGATTCCTCCACTTGTGCCTAAGAACCCCTCAAGGACGCCAAGTAACTGTTCATCAGCTTTCTTCGAAAAAGCATATATTTATAGCCTGTTTTGATTGCTTGAGACTTAGGATTTTTTCTTAGTGTGTGCTCTGTGGATCTGCTTGTGTTTAGTTGGCCTTAGGGTGTGATTTTTCAAAGTCTTAATTTTGGAGGACCAACTTGTTAGAAGGTCAAGAAGGTTGAGAAACCTTCCTCCTCTCTCACCACTGGAACCTCCACCTTTACCTCAAAGGCGGAGACTAAGCACAGGTGGTTCTTTTGAACCAGTAGGAGTAAGTGAGCTTCTTGGTGAACCAGAATTAATAGCTAACAACTTTGACTTTGATACAGTTGAGGTAGAAGAATTGCAAGCTGACGAGTTTGCAATAAATTATAATACCCCCTTGACTGATTTGAACGATCCAGTGATCGTGCAGGTTAGGCCTTTTAGTTCACCAGTGCTAGGTGTAGCTGTAGGTAGAGCTATGTCTTCTGAGGGAGAAAGTTCATTTGTTTTCACCTCAACCCTTCCAGTTGAAGGGGTACTACCTCCCCCAGTTAGTACCCCTAGATCTAATTTACCTTCCACACCCTTAACTCCAGTAAGCCGAGTGGTTCAACCACCGGTTTACTCGAACATAGGAAGTATATCTGGTGATATGGCTACTGGGATTCCCAGTATGCCTACAATTCCTTCTTCCTTCCCTTACCCTACCCACAGTGGTCCAGTGGGATCCTCGGCCTTTGTTCAAGGATTCCCTTGGAATGGGGGGCACATACCCCCTTCCATTCCATACGTAGGTCCACCTCCCGCATATGTAGGAGTGCAGTTTGGTAGCAACACCTCTTATGGGCAAGGCTACCAAACCCCTATTTCGGTCCCATATACGAGCTCCCCCTTCTCGTTGTTTAGTGGAGGGATACCTTCTCTAGTCTTTCAGACCCCAACTTCTATAGGGACAGCCCAAACCACTTACACTGCACCCCCTACCCAAAACCCAGTGGCTTATTGATGGAACCCATTCCAAAGCAACCTACCCACTTCACAACTGGTGTCTAGGGGAAACCCCACCTTTATGTATGGGAATTCAAGGGCTGGACCCTCGAATACCCAAGCTAGTACATCTACTACACCGGCTAGGCCAAAGATTCCTTTTCTGGCAACTTTGAACTTGCCAGACTTATCGAAATTGATGAACGATCTGGTGAGGCATGACCCCTTGTGGCCACCTGTTCCCACCAAACTGCCTTCGGACATCCCTAAGTTTGAAGGTAAGGATGGTGAAGATCCTGGGGCACATGCCACCACCTTCCATCTTTGGTGTTCTTCGAACTCTTTGAATGAAGATTCAGTGAGACTTAGGCTGTTCCAGAGGACATTGAGAGGCACTGCAGCAAAATGGTACATTGAGCTACCTTCTGCTGCTTTTAGCAGCTTCTGGGACTTGGCTACCGCTTTCCTTAGCCACTTTCAGCTTCCAGTTCATTCTTGATGCATGGGATTTTATTACGGTTTCAGTCTTAGGGATTGCGCTTGACACCCTTCCTGTATACAAGATCCCAAAATATACATATGTATGATGGTGATCTCCTTCGCCCGAATATGCATGTAAGTTATAACCTTAACTTCTGCAAAATGAAAATTGATAGGCGTTGACCTAATACACCTCTCATTGTTACGATTTTTGTTCTACAGCTTCAAATTGAAAGTCTATAAGGAAATAGATCAACATTTTTACCTAAGGGTCTGGCTAACATAGACCACAAATTTCTTTATCTGCTACCCTATAAATCTGATTTAGTATTAATTCACATCGCTGGTGTCAAAGCTGGAAGCTTCAAACCCTTGCGATCCCACTTAAGATTTGATTCAGTAATTATTTTACGTCGCTGGTGTCAAAGCTGGAAGCTTCAAACCCTTGCGATCTCACTTAAGAACTGATTCAGAAATCTTTTACATCATTGGTGTCAAAGCCGTAGGAAATCTCACTTAGAATCTGATCCATGAGATCTCTCTGCATGTCTGGGATAGTGTGGTACTCTTGCATATCCAAATAGTTCCTTTTTCAACTCTTAGTGAAACACTCAAACGACATCTCAGTTAAAACTTGATCGGAAGCCATGTTTTTATGGGGATCAGTCATCCTAGTTCTGCGATGAGGGATGTGGTTCGGTTCAAGAAAATAGTCATTGGCATATGATTGAGATCACTACTTGGATCTCGTGGGTTAAGGACCAACACCAGAGACCAGGAGTCCCGTATTGTGTTTATAGAGCTCTCTTCCAGTACCATTTGGGGGTGAATAAATAAAAACTTCATACCCTATAATGGGTTAGACCATGCCCTTGTCTCTGTCTTACAGTGTATTTTTGGCTTATGATGGATAAGCGTTAAAAGTCTGAAGTATCTACGCTTAGTAGGAGACTTAAAACTAGGGTTCTCTGATCAAGTTTCTATGTTAATTTGTGACTTTAGTTTTTTATCAGAAGGGGCCCTTCTGAGTTTTAGTTATTTTGAAATTTGAGCTATAAGGGAAACGTTGAAAGTATTCCCTCTCCCTTATTGAGGGATTCTGCGAAATTTAAGTTCCTTCTACGGTTATTTAACCTGAGTGAAGAGTCCTTTTTGTTACACCTTGTCAAGGTATGGATTTATGATACTTATGTAAAATGAGGGAACAAAGGGTTTATGATAACATGTAAATTTATGTATATTCCCTCTGCACAAAGGGTTTTCCATTTCTTTATAAGCATGTCCTTCTGCTATAGACATGGTAAGTCCAAGTGTATTTTGAGCCTTAGGTTTTTGTAGCTTCTTTTATAGGAAGTGGGTGACAAAGATGTTGCGGTTATAACCAGTTATTTTTCAAATAGATTTATCATAGCATGACAAGTTTGGTGGATGTAACCCATGGAATGGGAAAACAACGTACATCTACGTCTCTTTTGTTTTGTGTCTCTATGTTTTTTCTTTCCTTGTATTGTAATGTGTACTTGAGATGATGCGACATTATTTAATTTATCACTATATAAAAGGATGAACACGAAAATCCATCATAATGATTAATCTGCACACTAATATGGTATAAAGCATTATGGTGATGAAATATTCTCGACTGCACCCTAAAAGGGCATCAACAATAGCATGGAACTCACTTTAAGATATTTTTATCAACATGGTTGAATGCATTATTGATCGAAGATGGAATTATAGTCCTTTATGTTTTTTCCTAGAAGGATGAGTAAGATTAAAATCAGATGTAAATGCACAAATGGATTAATATAAATGCATGTGCCATAATTAAGTAACAACGTTGCAAGTACAGCTTGAAAGCAAGGCTGAATATGATAAAGGAGCATTTTGGAAGTAGAAATGGTGGGTTGATTGTAATGTAGGTAGGGGTTGTTTGCTTAAGAATAAGATATGGAGATAGTCCATTGATGTAACGATTGTTATTTTGATGAACTTAATATATGCTAAACAACTTATACATGTGCAGTAAAAGTCAGAACTATCCTTAAAGTTCCTTCCTAACATGTTAAGTATTATGCCAATGTTGTTTAGGAATGATTGTAGCAATTGACTTTCATACTATTGACTAGTTAATTGAATGACTGACATACCTAGGTTTTGTGGTTTTATGAGCCCTCACAATCCTTTCTAAGATGACTGCTGATGATGGAGGAAATTACTTGGTAAGAAGGGAACCTCCAATATGTCCTATTCATATGGGGATAATAAAATACAATTTTTCTAAATGATGAGTCCAAATTAAGGTGGTTTAACATTGTTAATAAACTGTTAGATAGCTAATTGTTGGTTAAAGACTAGATTCATTGTCTAAAGTGTACTATGGTTCTGGAACTAATGATTTAAATGCATATGGCTAAATGTATGGATAGTTATGGATAAGATGATTTTGATAATGGAAATACTAATGGTTATACTTTTCAGAGACTAGCATAGTCGACTTGACTTGACTTTAAAGCAAAGAAAAAAGTTACCCCACTTTTTTTAAGATAAGTTGTTTTTTCAGGATCTTCGAGGATGTCACATATGGTATTAGAGCAAGAGTTGAAACACTTGGGCCTAATCAGGCTCAAAACGCTCCTACACATTTTGTTTTGGAACTACATGTTTACTGACCTTGGATTTGTGCAGGGGAAGGTGGAACATTAGCTGAAAATCACAATGAAGATGACCCATTACCTTGTCAGTTCAATGTGAGGCCCAAGCATGTAATTACACAGGTATCTAGTTATTCCCTTGATCACTTATGAGTATGTTTACAAATAGATAAGACGATTGCTTCGTCTCTATTTTGAGTTGAACCAATAAACTTTAATGAGGTATAGAAGTCTTCTTGGGAAAACTCATGGTCGACAGAAGCACTATAGTAGTTCCTATTATAATAGTAATGTGGGATTGGAAATTCATAGTTGAATTGGACTTTAATGACTTGATCATGTGTGGGAAAAATTGTGATAGGTTACATTGTAAAGCATAGTAAATAATTTTGTTAAAAAGTAGCATTTGAAAGGGTTATCTAATCACCAAAAAGACCTAATGCAAATTGAATATTGGTTATAAGTCTTCTAGACTTATTTAGGGGTTCATTATTTATAAATGTGAGTAGCTCATGAGAGTATGCTCCAAGGTCATAGAGGTATCACATGAAGGATTATGGTTATAAACAACATACATAACTTACCCGAATCCCTTAATGATAGCAAGGTAGCTATTAAAAGGGAAACCTGATAAGATGGTCATTTAGGAGTAACTGTATGAGATTAGCCACAAAACTATCACATATTGTAAAAATGGTTTAAGAACAAGGTAAGTAATGCTAAAAACATATGTTTTACTACCAAGACTATATGAGTACAATTTTATTAAATAAACTTTAGAAATACTAACATTTGAAGCACCTCTTTACACTTGGGGTCTCATGCAAACCATGAACAAATAAATTGCACAAAATCATATGGATGATCTACTCATCGTAACATTTTGGGTGGTTTGATGACAACCATGTCATACATCTAATACTAGGCTTATCTTACCTTGAAAGGGCTTGATTCCTGGGTAATCTCCTTGGGAATTGACATTATTGAAGAATTGCTTTTGTTATATAAATCAACGAGTAGATAAAGCCTAAAAGAGAATGTCGTCAATCCTCCAACAACGTTGCACTTAACATTGGTATCATTTGCCTCAGATCTGAGTTCATTTCCTATTGAAATCTGGTTGATAGCATTGACAGTAAACATTGATTATGTTGGATCCATTGACCTTTTGGTGGAAAATTTTAGATTTAAATCCTTATTTGGCTTCCAAATTTAATCAATTACATGGGCATCAATTTTGAATTGTTTGCTGAAATTATTTGAAATCTGATTATTGGTGAGTTCTCCTTTGACACTTATTCTCCTCCCTTGTGATTTGAATACTAAGGATCTGATTTAATGCTTAAAGAAGGTTTGACACATTTATAGACATGGTAGTAAACTGAAGGATTGAAAATTGATAATGAATTTTGTGGTTATAAACCCATTGAAGTTTTTTGTTTTACAACCTATTGCTTGTTCACTAAAGTGACATATATAAATACAAGTCAAACCATATCTCTTTATGTTCATGTTAGTGCCGGATTGAGCCTTGAAATCCTTAAAGAGATAGATTGGCAAATTTACTTCTTGATCATTGTTGATCCTGCTAGGGCTATTTTGGATAATACTGAATGTTCTAGAATTTGTTCCTTGTGCTTGGATTAGAGTTTTGATTTTGAACTGTCTTATGTTATGTTTGGCTCATGGATGGTACTTTCATTTTGGGTATTGATCTAGTACCCAAATAGACTATTTGTTGGAATGGATTCTTATTGTTATCTTATGTCTATGTGTAGATTCTAGTAAGAGCTCCATAATTGATTCTAGTGCTAGATTGAAGGATCTCGTTGGTAATTTTGTGATTAAAGCCTTTGAGAATTGGATAGCATTGTTGTTGCTTGGGCCATATTGATATTGGCAATTTAAGAGCTTGTATGGATTTGATTATCTAAAAACATTAATATCGAAAATAAGTGAGTTGATGAATGTTGTAAATGTTATATGCTAACATGGTAGGATATGCCAGGAACACTATCAGTCAGAGTTGAGCATTAGGAAATAAAAACTATTGCTGTCATAAATTAATGAGGTTAAGTATGGGTGATGGTTTACTTATTATAATTGTCGAATCTCAAAGTTTATAACCAAGGACTCACTATGGATGATGTTGTTTACATACTAACATTGCAAGCTTCACCAAGACTATGACCATTGCTACAATCCACGTACATTATGGTCTGCATGCGTATGTAAGTTACGCTCAATTACTCAGAAATGAATAAGGAGTAATGCCTCTAGATAATGTACAAGGTTATATAACTCATAAATAATGATTAAATGATTAATTAAATTTTGGGATTATCAATGAATGCTTTGACTGACCATGTATCCGATTCATGAATCGAGACAATGACAATAAGTCATGCTGAGCACCAAGGAGCATGCGTTACGAATTGTCAAAGATTGAATACAAACAAGGAAAAAAATTGAATCTCGCGGGATCACCATGGTGTTAGGAAAGTGATTTCCGCATGAGCACATAGGTGTTAGGCATATATGCTGCAGGAGCACAATCATGTTAGGCAAGTGATTGCTGCGTGACCACATTGGTGTTAGGCATATGGTGTGGCAAAAAGACGTAGGAAAAATTGGACATTTGGAAGACAAGACGTTGTTTGATGTCACTGAGGGGAGAACTTTTAACTAGTGGTTAAAAGGAAGAGTAACCTCAGAAATTGTCGTAAGTCCACACAAGAATGGAAAATAAAACTCAAGGGAGAGTTTGGGAAAACATAACGAACGATAAAAATAAAAATAAAAACGTGTTAAATTTCCAAGTAAATTAGACTATAGGTGTTTAATGTGTAAAGTGGAGAAAGGATTCCTCAGATTGAGGAAGACATGACTATCCGAAGGTTGAGATAAAACCAAAGGGTAGAAATTATATTTTATTGATGAATAGATTGCATTATAAAAAAAATGATTTTGTATTTTGAGACCAATAAAGTGTTCCATAAATTGCAGATTATGAAAACGCAAAAGGGATCTATGGCTTATGTTTAAGTTGAATTATAAATTTTGTACATGATGTACTGAAAAAAATTGGGATAGACCTAAACTTTTTGTAGGAAAAATGCAGGTCTTGAACGATAGTGATGTGAAAGGATACGAAACGATCACAGGGGATCGGGAGGAGAAGGACAAAACAAGAAAGGATGAAGGAATGGAAGAAGGAAATTGGTGGAAAATGGGAACACCGAGGACAGTGTTATTTTTAAAGGGGAGAAGATGTAACATCCCTCTTGCATACCCTAGACATTTTGTAAAATTTTCGAATGTTATTGTACTTGTCTCTGGGTGAGGAGCTCAAGGCCAAGGCCCCATCGAAAACAAAAAAAAAAATCCTTGCAGCCTTTATGAGTTAAATATCTAAGTGGAAACTTAGGAGATGCATTACCGTAACATCAGGGGCCAACTAAAACCCCACACAAGGGCTAAAAGAGAAAACGTTTAAAGAACCATATTTAATACCATAGTATTAGATATCATCGGATTATGGTGCTATCAGAGATAAGGTCTGGCCCCTATAGGAGGCACCTACTTCGCTAAAACTTACCCCGACTAAGACTCTATAATTAGTACTTAATCCTATAATGATTAAGTCATGATGGAGGAAGTTGCAACGATTTCCTTTTAGCAACATAAAAACAATTAAGAGTGAAGTTAAAAAATATTAAAGAAGACCTAAGGGGTTAAACTTTCAAAGGGGCTATAGGTCGCAACCTCTTTAAAGTATTTATTCACTCTGAGCATACCTGGTCTAGACATGGTGATATAGAATCTACCTAAACTAATGCATTAAGACTTAGGCTAATGCATTGAGACTTACATTGTAGTTGTTGTACATATGTTTAGCATATAATTTTGTATATGCATATTATATCACCTAAACTAATGCATTAAGACTTAGGCTAATGCATTAAGACTTACATTGTACTTGTCGTACATATGTTTAGCATATAATTTTGTATATGCATATTTTATCACCTAAACTAATGCATTAAGACTTAGGCTAATGCATTAAGACTTACATTGTACTTGTCATACATATGTTTAGCATATAATTTTGTATATGCATATTTTATCACCTAAACTAATGCATTAAGACTTAGGCTAATGCATTAAGACTTACATTCTACTTGTCGTACATATGTTTAGCATATATTTTTATACATACATATTAAAAGCCGATGGGAAACGCCTACGTAGGTAGGTACAGTAAATTTTATCTACGCCATTATAGCACATTGCATAATGGTGTTGAAAAACTAGTTTTGAAGTTAAACTGACCAAGAAAAATAGTTTGGTAAATAAGAGAAATGCATGCATGTCATTAATTACTCGACGACGAAATTTAAGGAGTCCTGTCGGGGCAAAGATAGTGGCATAATATCTTCCTTGATTCTTGGGGAATCCTGGCGCACCCTAGGTGAAGAAATTTGTTGCTCCTTTGTGTTATAAATAAGTCATGAAATTTCCTTGTGAGGGGGCGCGTGGGGAGTTGAAGAAAATAACCAGCTCTGCATCTTGTAAGGAGGACTGCAAATGTCTTACAGGAGTTGACACGCTTGAGGAGTAGTGTCTGCAACCTGCGCCAAAGGATTCCTTAGGGATTAAGGAAGTTTCGATCGATTACTGTCGAATTGGGGGGGGGGGGGGGCGACTCATGTCCAAACACCTGCATGGTAGACTCTGATTCAAATATTTTCTCACATTAAGATATATGATTTCAGGTTCGATGTAAATACATCATAGATAGGTATCTGGTAGGGGTCTAGTTAAAGTATGCATTTTGTCAGCTTATTTTTTAAGATTCATGTCTAAATTAGATACATGCTATGAGTTAAGTTCATTCTTGATGCATGGGATTTTATTAGGGTTTTAGCCTTAGGGATTGCGCCTGACACCCTTCCTATATACAAGATCCCAAAATATACATATGTATGATGGCGATCTCCCTGGCTTGAATATGCATGTAAGTTATAACCTTAACTTCTGCAAAATGAAAAGTGATAGGCGTTTACCTGATACACCTCTCATTGTTACGATTTTTGTTCTATGGATTTAGATCGAAAGTCTATAAGGAAATAGATCAAAATTTTTACCTAAGGGTTTGGCGAACATAGACCACAAATCTCTTTATCTGCCCCATAAATCTGATTCAGTCTTAATTCATATCGCTGGTGTCAAAGATGGAAGCTTCAAACCCTTGTGATCCCACTTAAGATTTGATTCAGTAATTATTTTACATCGCTGGTGTCAAAGTTGGAAGCTTCAAACCCTTGCGATCTCACTTAAGAATTGGTTCAGAAATATTTTACATCACTGGTGTCAAAGCCATATGAAACATCACTTAGAATCCGATCCATGAGATCTCTCTACATGTCTGGGATAATGTGGTACTCTCGCATATCCAAATAGTTCCTTTTTTTACTCTTAGTGAAACACTCAAATGGCATCTCGGTTAAAACTCGATCGGTAGGCATGTTTTTATGGGGATCAGTCATCCTAGTTCTGCGATGAGGGATGTGGTTCGGTTCCAGAAAATAGTCGTTGGCATATGATTGGGATCACTACTTGGATCTCGCGGGTGAAGGACCAACACAAGAGCCCAGGAGTCCCATATTGTGTTTATATAGTTCTCTTCTAGTACCCTTTGGGGTTGACGAAATAAAAACTTCATACCCTAGAGTGGGTTAGACCATGCCCTTGTCGTTGTCTTACAGTGTATTTTTGGCTTATGATGGATAAGCTTTAAAAGTCTGAAGTATCTAGGCTTAGTATGAGACTTAAAACTAGGGTTCTTTGATCAGGTTTCTACGTTAATTTGTGACTTTAGTTGTTTGTCAGAAGGGGCCCTTTTGAGTTTTAGTTATTTTGAAATTTGAGCTATAAGGGAAACATTGAAAGTATTCCCTCTCCCTTATTGAGGGATTTTGCGAAAACTGAGTTCCTTCTACGGTTATTTAACCTGAGTGAAGAGTCCTTTTTGTTACACCTTGTTAAGGTATGGATTTATGATACTTATGTAAAATGAGGGCAGGATGTTAGGATACTTATAACATGTAAATTTATGCATATTCCCTCTGCACAAAGGGTTTTTCGATTTCTTTATAAACATGTCCTTCTGCTATAGGCATGGTAAGTCCAAGTGTATTTTGAGCCTTACTTTTTTGTAGCTTATTTTATAAGAAGTGGGTGACAAAGCTGTTGTGGTTGTAACTGGTTATTTTTCAAATAAATTTATCATAGCCTGACAAGTTTGGTGGATGTAGCCCATGGAATGGGTGAACCACGTACATCTGTGTCTCTCATGTTTTGTGTCTCTATGTTTTTTCTTTCCCTATATTGTAATGTGTACTTGAGATGATGCAACCTTATTTAATTTATTACTGTATAAAATGATGAACACAAAAAGCCATCATAATGATTAATCTGCACACTAATATGGCATAAAGCATTATGGTGATCAAATATTGTGGACCGTACCCTACAACGGCATCAACAATAGCATGGAACTCACTTTAAGATATTGTTATCAACATGGTTGAATGTATTATTTATCGAAGATGGAATTATAGTCCTTTATGTCCTTTCCGAGAAGGATGAGTAAGATTAAAATATGATGTAAATGCAAAAATAGATTAATATAAATGCATGTGCCATAATTAAGTAACAACATTGCAGGTACAACTTGAAAGCAAGGCTGAATATGATAAAGGGGCGTTTTGGAAGTAGAAATGGTGGATTGATTGTAACGCAGGTAGGGGTTGTTTGCTTAAGAATAAGATATGGAGATAGTCTAGTGATGTAATGATTGTTATTTTGATGAACTTAATATATGCTAAACAACTTATACATGTGCAGTAAAAGTCAGAACTATCCTTAAAGTTCCTTTCTAACCTGGTAAGTATTATGCCAATGTTGTTTAGGAATGATTGTGGCAATTGACTTTCATACTATTGACTAGTTAATCAAATGACTGACATACCTAGGATTGGTGGTTTTATGAGCCCTCACAATCCTTTCTAAGATGACTTCCAATGATTGAGAAAATTACTTAGTAAGAAAGGAACCTCCAATATGTCTTATTCATATGGGGATAATACAATACAAATTGTCTAAATGATGAGTCCAAACTAAGACGATTTAACATTGTTAATAACCTGTTATATAGATAATTGTTGGTTAAAGACTAGAGTCATTGTCTAAAGTCTATTATGGTTTTGGAACTAATGATTTAAACGCATATGGATAAATTTATGTATAGTTATTGATAAGATGATTTTGACAATGGCAAAACTAATGGTTATACTTTTCAGAGACTAGCATAGTCGACTTGACTTGACTTCAAAGCAAAGAAAAAAGTTACCCCACTTTTTTTAATTTAAGTTGTTTTTTTAGGATCTTCGGGGATGTCACATTTTTTGGATTCTTCATTATGCCAGAGGTTTGTCTTTGAGATGAGAATTTAACCATAACATGTCATTTCTCTGTTTCTGGCTGCTAAATGATGAGCGATTGAAAGCTCTGTTTTACTTATAGAATCATCTTCTTTGGAAGGTTTGTAGATAGATTAGTACTATATGCATGTGCTTGTGCATGTTGGGGTGTGTAAGACTAGAACCTTTTTGTAAAAAAATGATGTTTTCATATGAAAAATTAAATATGATAATGCACCTTTTTTTTTATCAAGTTGTCTTCGAATTTAAGAGGAAAGCATTTCTAATTTTCCAGCACTAGAAGAGTGGGTCTATAAGTTTTGCTAACATACATCTTACGAAGTAGTTGTCTAAAAAATTCAGTGTAGTAAGGAAGATTTTATCGATTTTGTTTGGTATAATACTGCAATCAACATATTGAGAAAGATGGACATCAGTTTGTCGGTATGAATTTATATAACTCATACAGTTACTAAGCAGGAGGGTTTCAAGATAGTGGGTCGACAGCTTGATTTTTACTAAAGTTTGATTCAAAATAAATTTTGTTGTTTTAAATACTATATTATGATCTTCAGGTCATTAGAAGTACTCATCTTTGGAATTGAATGTTTGTGTATATATTATCAGCTGAGATGCTTAAATTTGGATTTCCTTTGAGTGATGCACCAGGGCAACATACAAGGGGAGGGCCAAGACTGAGTTTAACAATTGTCACAATGCTTTATCTATCATCTTGGGTGATATGTATTAGTATTAAGGCTGACAAGTAACATCCCACTCTTGCAATGATGTGGAGTTTTCTTGAAACTAGTCACTTTGTGCTACCAGGAAAGTATATGAATACAATTTCTTGCAAAATAAATGAAAATACACTCAATGGAACTGAAGATAATCACTTTTTGCAATGTGTAGAATTCACAACTAAACAAAAATTTGCTATGACATCTGAGAAGAAAGAAAAATTGACGAATACCCAAGTTGGAGGGTTAGGCCTTCTGATATAAGGTATAGCTTATTGTTGTTTGTTAGAATACCAAAAAACATTTGCAACCCACCCTCGCTGAAAATATTTACCTGTGGCAACCTCTGAAAATATTTTTTTAACTATACAATTCCTCGTCACATTTCCAACAACTTATGGCCACATCTGACGAGGTTGCCAAAGATCCAACAAGAGCAATCATCGGACCACCGATGAGAACTCGTCACAAATTCAACCTCATCCCATATATTTTCTGACGACCTATACCCTCGTCCAACGAGGTTTCCATAGCTCCGACAAGTGATACCGTCGGAAAACCGATGAGAAAGCATCAAAATTCAACAAACCATTCCTCTAATTTGATGGCATAATCCTGAAATTTTACAGAAGAACTATTTGACATTCAACAAGGAGAAGTCATATTTTCGACGAGGAGAAGTCGGAGTTTCGACGAGCAGACATCAGATATTGGAAGACTTAGTGGTTAAATATTTCAACTTACTACGTTGAAAAATCGATGGTTATTTGCTTGTCATCAAATATTTGACATTATGCCACTAACAACAAAAAGAATTGAGGTTGTCAAATAACTGACAGGATATTGTCAAATTTAAGACATGGTAGCCATCGGATTTTGGGCTGAAATGTTGTTTTGGTTTATAAATTGATTAATAGGGGGAAGGTGACAATCCTTTTAGAAGGAGGATGGACATGTGTCATTTTTCTAGTCCTCTCATTAGGACCTACCTTCATGTCGTCATATTTTCCTTATGTCTAAAGACCACCCAATCTGGGGTACTAGTTTGGTATGGTTGGCAGAAATAATGAAGTAACATTTTTTTGAATGAAAAGTAGTAAGAAAAAGGAATGAAATTTTGTCTACAATTGGTTGAGATAATCTCATTTGGGTAATGGTTGGAAATATCTTTTCTCACCCTTAAACACTTACAAGAGTGATATTATTGGTACCTTGTCAACATCAATTAAGGAACAAAAAAGGGAAAACATTTCACAAACAAGATTTGAACTTGAGTGAGGTGGATAAACAACTTCTGATTTTAATCACATAAGCTAAGATGCAATTAACATGATTATAAAGGAAGTTATTTTATATTGTCCAAAATTAATATCATAGAACTAAATGTTTACTACCATGGAAAATATTAATATGAAAATTGAAAATATGAGATACTCTCATCATGTTCTCTAAATCTTAATAAAAGAATAAAAACAAATATTATCATACAATTGTTTACTCTAATATAAACCATTTTACTGATTAAATATCAAGTAATTAAAATACCTAATTTTCTTAATAAATGACCTAAATATGTTGCATTTTAAGACTTTCTAGAATCACAACACCATAATCTTACCTCAAAGAATTTAAGTAATTGTATTATGGAATGGAGATCTAACTCTATGGGCTACCCTTATATTACATTAAGCCTTGTTACCATGATTAATCTTAAAATATTTTTGTAATTTTGCAAATTGTGTTGTTAGAGAATGAAAGTTTTGACTTCAATACTCAATATTACAAATTCTATATCAAAAAATTATAAAAATATATGCATTATAATTTTATTTAAAATATTAAATATATATTTTTATATCTTTTTTTATTAACATGATTTTTATAAACATAATAATTGCTTTGTATATATTTTTGTTTTGGCCAATGGACACCATTTTTATAGCGAGATTCTACAGTTTCTTCTTACACTTGCCAAAAAAAACAATTTAACAATTTGTATTTAAACACAAATGTATAATCTAAATTTTAATAAATTAAAACAAAGTATATCATCTTTATTTCAATAAATAAAGATTCCCAATTTATTCCATTAACTTCACTTAATAATGGAAAGCATAATTAACCAGAAATATTATAAATTTGTTTCCATTTTTCTTTATATTATTTCTTTTTTAAACTTTGTATTGTTTTTTTATGTTTTATGTTGTTTCTTTTTTTAAGCTTTATATTGTTTCCTTTAAGCTTTTTGTTGTTTTTCTTCAAGATTTTATATTGCTTTTCTCTTTACGCTTTTCAAAAGTTCAGACCTACAATATTGCTTTTTTTCTAGTTGTTTCCTTTGTTTTGTTTTTCTCTTTAAGCTTTTAAGCTTTTCTGGGTTGCTGAATTTATCAGGATTTGTGCGACCAGCGTGGAGCATTGCTCAGTCGCCAGTTATTTTTATCCGTGATACCTTGGTTAATTTCGCCAGTTAATTTGGATTAGATTCCCGAACAAACCGCCTGCATTTAAAAATTATCAATGCTTTGAAACAGCAAGGCTCTGGTTTCCTGCATCACTTGGGACCTACTCGCTTGCAGATCTATTGCTAATTCTAGGCAGTTTGCAGAGGAGATGAGGAGATGTCGCTTGCTTCTGTACGGTCATCTAAGGCCACAACCAATTGGCCACAGTTTTGAGGGTAGATTCGCCAGTCAAAAGATATTCCATGCACAAACCATGGGAATCGTTGAAAGCCCTGCCCTCACTCGATTCTCCAGATCTTTCCTTTTTTCAGCAGTATCAACGTTCTTATGCATTAGGCTTGAAATGTCTTCCACATAATCCCATAAGCAAGAGTCCCGAGTTAGCAACTTGGGCTCATATGTGCCAGTAGGGAACAGTTGCAGCTATGGTTTCTTAGTATTCTCAGCATTTTCCAACCACTTTTGAAGAGTTTTATGTAAGGTCCTTCCGTTTTTGATGTAGGGTCCGTAGTTCTCGTTTTTTCTCAATCTGTAAAAGTTCGCAATATCCAGTGGCTCAACGAGTACACCCTTTTTATCAACTCTTCACTGCATAGGAAATCTCGTCCCACCAGCCGGCAAGCTCCACCCTCGTTTCTTAAGCATCAAAATGTAAATGTAAATGCATGTTTTCTAGAGACCCAACGATGGCAGGAGGCAATCATTTCTGGCAGGCATTTCTGCTTCTGCAATTTCTGGCATTTCCGCAACTTCTCCTCTCTTTCCATGGCCATAAAAATTTTGATTGGTCGTCTTTTCATTTCATTTACCTTGATTTTTATGGTTTTATTGCGTTTCGTGCTTTCTAGATGGATCAGATCAAGGTGTATGTGATGTGGAGTATGCAATGGTTTTATTGTTTCGTTTGATGCCCCATATTCCCATCAGAGATAGAAACCTATGTATGCACTGCCATATGAGAGAAGATTTGATTGCCCTGCTCTGCCCTGCCCTATGTAAATGCTGTCAAGTAATGCTTATGGTTTATATTAATGGTTATGGTTTTCTTTAGTTTCGTTCTTTCTAGATGGTTCGGATCAATGGTTTTATTGTTTCGTTTCATATAGCATCACTATGTATTCATTCAACAGCAGCAGCACCGTCTGCCCATCAGAGAATATCTCTCTGCCATATGTAAATGCTATCAAGTATTGCAGTATTTTTAATTCATTTCTTTTAAGATTGCCTTCAATTTCTATGGTAGGAATACATCAGTGGATAATTTCATGTGGATTCTTTTTTGATAGATATTGATGGCCTAAATTCTTGAAATATGTAGGTGGTATACATTTATCAGTTACAATCATTGCACATATTTTTTGGGCATAGAAGGAATATACAGGCAGGTTGCAGCAAACATCACTTAATAATCAGAATGGCTATTTTTATGTGGATTTTTTTTTGATAGATATTGAGGGTCTAAATTCCTGAAATGTGCAGGTAGGTCTAGGTTGATAAGTTACAATCATTACACATTTGTTCAGCATAAAAGGATTATACAGGAAAGATGCAGCGATGTCCAAAGTTATATA
The DNA here is from genome assembly GCA_001517045.1 of Pseudotsuga menziesii. Taxonomy (NCBI): domain Eukaryota; kingdom Viridiplantae; phylum Streptophyta; class Pinopsida; order Pinales; family Pinaceae; genus Pseudotsuga; species Pseudotsuga menziesii. Next base: position 921 of record LPNX010636574.1, on the reverse strand, counting down.
CTCGTTTTGGAGGTCAGCTTAGTCAATCATTATCAAAAATCTCCACGGAAACCTGCAAAATGCAAGCCAAGGGTAAGGGTATCTAGTCTCACCAACTATTACTTTAAAGTTTAAATTACATATTATAGAGTAATATTTCCATATTATAGACTAATTTTGTTACTGAATGGGATACATTTTTTAGACATGATTATTTATTTTCCCGCATGTATAATATGTATTACTATTGTGCTTTGCAACTTCTGATAATTCTTTTTGAGATTTTCCATCTCATATGTCCTCTCTGCATTAAATGGTACCTTCTCTCTAGGTTTTAGGTTCAATATTTTTTTATGCATCAGCGAAGTTAACAAATCTCCTTCCTTCTTTTTATGCATCAAATTCTAATTATATAGTTATTGGACTAGTACAAACAAGAGGTATTGAACATGTTTAGGTAGTATATTGCTATATTTTCATTAGGTTGTTGTAGGCTATGTTGGTTGGTCTAGGTTAATATAGATGACTTGTAATCTACTATTTTTGTATTATACATATATTTTATTTTGGGAAGAGAAACAAACTCTCACATACTATGGTCATTCTGTCTACCTACCTAGCATGGCCCCAGCAACATAGACAAATTTATATCAAATTTAAATTTGCTTGAGATTCATTGTTCAATAAGAGATGTTTGTTTTAGTCAAAACTCAACTTCATGAATTGTGATATGGATTTTTATATACAAGATGGAAATTGAAGCCACTTGGAGAAAGCAATTTTTGTCAAAAGGTTTATATATTTTTAATTGTATTTTTTAAATCTTTATAAAGTATGCCAGAAAATAAATTGTATATTTTTTATTTCTTTGTAAAGTATGTAAAAATTTTAATTATTTTTGGCTATTAATTAGTTTAAAGACTCCAATAATAATTTGAGTTT
>LPNX010636565.1:0-60184 GCA_001517045.1 Pseudotsuga menziesii | reverse complement strand
AAGATTTTAAACTATGTAATTATAATTATAATTATGAGTCATATTTTTATGATTCAAGTTAAGTATATTTGAAATATTCTAAATTAAAATTGAAATTGAAACATATATAGGTGGCTTCATCATTGATGAAGACATGTTACAAAATGTTGATAAAGAAAAATTCGAAAACACGAAACCTTACCATATTGTACGATATTATGTTGAAAAGATGCATGAACAATTTTTGGAAAAGAATCAATGGCAACACAAGCTCAAATTTTGAGGTGTTTGTTAGTCTCCAAGAAGTTGAAGGAAGCTTGGTCATTATTGGGTATTCAAAAGAAGACAAAAGATTCAAAGGTGAAGCAAAATGTGTTCGAAAATATAGCCAATGCAATAAAAACTATTGGAAAATCTAGAAAGAAAGATACTAGTGTTGCACGTAGAATAATACAAACAACGATTATTTCATCTAGTACTAGACAAAAAAAATTGACAACACAGATCACAAAGGTTATCAGAACTTTGCAGAAAACATTGTACAAATATAATAAAATTTGATTACAAATAGATGCAAATGATGAGCTTGCTTGCTAGGCAATTATTTGTAGACAAACCTATAAAGATAGGGTCGGTGAAAGAGTTAAATCTACGATGCATGAATATTGGGTGGAAAATTCTCGTGTTTCACCAAACGAAAGAGGCGTGATATGATGCAGAATATCGTGAAATCAGTATGAAATCCATCCAAAACATATATTGGAGATGACTCAAATACAATTATTCAATAAATTCAAAGATGAACACAACGAATTGAATTTGTCAATCAATACATTTGTACAACAGAAGCCATGGTATGTTAGACCTATCACTATTCATGACACATGTTTTTGTCACTATCATGTTGAGTTTGAATTATATTATGACACATTCCTTCGGTTTGGTAAAACATTCTGGTCGAATTCACCTCCTTCCACAATCTGTGCTTTTATATCTGAAATTCTATGTGAAATAGATAGTCACGATATTTTTTACAACAAAAGATGTGTCGATGGAAAGAAATGTGATCATTATGGAAATCTAGATTTATTCCACCATAAATATCCTATTTATATTAACGATCATTCATTGTCAAATATCATAGTTGACTGGAAAATATATGAATATGTCACTTATTTCCACAATTCTACAAGTTCTTTAAACACTCTTTCGAAAAGGATAGATTTACAAGAAGATAGAATCAGTGTTACCGAGTTTTTGAAGAAGTTTGAAAAATAAATTTATAAATACATAAAAATTCAAATAGAGCACGATGGAAAGACTTGCAATTCAAACAATCACGTGATGTTTTTCCACAGGGGACTACTTTTTCTGTGGTTGATTTCGCTGAGAATTACACATTTGAAGCACAAAAAGAAATACAGAGTGAATATTATCATTCTGACCAAGTTTCTATATTTGTCCATGTTCTATATAGACATGCTCAACAAAATGTTGATGATATAGAAAGCATGAATGAAAATCGATATGTGATTAAGGAATACCATTTCTATATCAGCGATGACCGCACACATGATACACATTATGTACAACATTGTTTTGATATTATTTATGGTGTATTGAAAACACGTGGAGTTGTAATGAATGAACATTGGATATGGTCATATGGATGTGCAGGGAAACTTAAATCTTCACGATCATTCTTTTGGTCATGTCGCCTTGATAAAAAAACAAATATTAAACATCGTTGGAATTTTTTTGAAACTGGTCATGGAAAAGGGGAGCACGATGGTGCTGGGGCATGTGTAAAATGAGAACTTCGAAGGTTTCAAATGAACCATTCTGCCGATTGATTTGTGTGTGCTAATCAAGTTTTTCAATGGTGTCGTTTAAATCTCAGTCATGATTACAATCAACAATCAAAAGATGTGCACAGGTAAGAACTTTGTTTTCAAACCAAAATTATTCAACTTAGAATTACTTTAATATGTATATCTACTAACATTTTACTTACATGTACATGTTAAATTGTTTATGTTGGACATATTTTTTTGGCATATTGGAATCCAAGATATAGATAGATCAATCCCATATAATGCTAGCACTATTCATGGAACTTGATATTTACACTCAATCAATTCAAAAACCTTCCAAAATGTGTTTTCATTTGATAGTAGGAAGCTAACATGATTTTTTCCTATTTGCATGGAGGACACATAATCAATAGAGAATTGTGAAAACATCAATGACAATTATGTTAAACCTTGGAAACACAACAAAATTAATTTAAAAGGAAAAATGCCACTCGCAAGCTTTGAAGAGTTGGAATCAGAGGACATTGCAATATCAACTGATGGTGATAGAATTTTCGATCTAGTTAGAGAAGGTAATTTTATGTATACTTTACTAAATTTTTAATTATATATATATGAAAGTAGTTTGATTTAATGAAGATGAATTTGACAAATTCTATGTTCCTAAATTATGAGCAGGAGATGTATTTGCTATGGTTTCACCCATAGACAACAATGGAAATGCAAGATATAATTTGATGTGATGCACAGAGAGAAAGATGAAATTATTGGAGGACTATGATGAAAAAGGTTTTATATATGAAAGAGGGTCAATTCTATTAAAATGTTATTTTTTTCAAGAAACATATTAAACTGAAAGTGACATTCACTTTAAACACTATCAACTTGATGTCATATGCTGCCAATTTAGTCATTTGGTATGCGCAACTCGCATAAAGTTGATAGAAGTTAAATCAAATAAAAAATTGAAATCTAGAAGATGGAAGATGTCAAAAGTTGATCATGAAAGAATAATTGAAGACAACATTCCTTTACAATCTTATTTCTAATTTGAATCATGTTGAACATGATACATACTTTTGACATGAACAACATTATTCATTGGTTTTATAATTGTGACACTCAAATAGAGTGATTATTTAAGCACATTCCTGAAAAATGTATTGTTCTTGAAATTATTGATTTTCTCTTGAGTATGTGTTATGCAATTGTCAAATTATGAGATCTATTCCTTCTTGAAACTTAAATATGATAGAATGTTAGAGTATATTGTTGAACTTATGTACATGTCAAATTGATTATTTTTACTTAAATATGATATCAAGTTCTTACATTGTTGAGCTTATAGCTCAATGCTCTTAGATTATTTAGCATATGCATATATCAAATTGATGTAAATTATGATTTATTGTTCCCGGATTGTTGAACATATGTACATCAAAATGATCTATATAAATTTTATTATATTATTGAACATTCCTAACATTCCTAATATATTATTCCACTTACTTAAATCATTGAAAACATTCCTAACTAGTTCATTCCAAAAGTGCATTTTATTGAACACTCATTATAATTCAAAACAAATTTCTAAAGTGCATTTTAATGATTATTCTGCAGCTATTATATATTATTCCACCAAAATGATTGAAAACATTCATAACTAACATTCCTAAAGAGAATTAAATATTGAACATTACTACTGATTGAAAATGATTGAAAACATTTCTAACTAACATTCCTAAAGAGCATTAGATATTGAACATTACTAATGATTGAAAACCATTTAAACACAAGTACATCATATTGTATATAAACATCAACTAACATATTATTGTATATAAACATCAACTAACATATTAATGAACATTCCTAACATTCCTAAAGTGGTTCTTTAGGAAAATATATGTACTAACATTCTTTATGATTGAAAACATTCCTAAAATGCATTTTAATGAATATTCAACAGATATCATATATTATTCCACTTACTTAAATAATTTAAAACATTCCTAACTAGTTCGTTCCTAACATTCGTAATGATTGGAAACATTCATAAAGTGCATTTTATTGAAAATTATACAGATCTATCATATATTATTCCACCTAAAAATGATTGAAAACATTCCTAAATAACATTCCTAAAGAGCATTAAATATTTAACATTCCTAATGATTTAAAAAAATTTAAACACAAGTACATCATATTGTATATAAACATCAACTAGCATATTGAACATTCCTAAAGTGGTTCTTTAGAAAAATCTATGCATATATAAATTCATAACATACAAACATTCATAACTAACATTCTTTATGATTGAAAAACATTCCTAAAATGCATTTTAATGAATATTCAAAAGATGAAGTTTAAATCATTGAAAACATTCCTAACTAGTTCATTCGAAAAGTGCATTTTATTGAAAATCTACATATATCATACATATATTATTCCACCTAGAAATGATTGAAAACATTCCTAACTAACATTCCTAAATAGAATTGAATACTAAACATTACTTATGATTGAAAATCATTTAAACACAAGTACATCATATTGTATATAAACATCAACTAACATATTGAATATTCCTAACATTAATAAAGTGGTTGTTTAAAAAAATCTATGTATGTTAACATCAAATACATTAATCGCATGACCAAATTAAATCATTTAAACAAAATTGATGAAATTAAATAATTTAAACATTTAATTAAATTATATTTGAACTTCATCCAAAAACTATATATATATGAACGGTCCAAAATTATAAAACCATATATATATGAATGGTCCAAAATTATATATATGTTTAAAATATATAAGTTAAACTGATAAGTTTAAAGTTTTGACATGGAATATGTCAAATCAACAAGTTCACATGTATAAAAACATATATAACTATGTAATATCCATTATATGGATATCACTCTCCACATTCTCCTAGCGATTGACCTATATAATGCATGCAACATATAATTAAGATTCAATATATAAATTTTATATTGTAAATAAACTTTAATAAAAATACAATCTGAATTTAAAATAATAAAAATGAATAAATATACCTCAGTGACCCCCACACCCAAAGAGGTCACCACATCCATAGCCATGGAAGGTTGTACAATAAGTTTACCCAACTACAATTAAAATATCATTACTTAAAATTTTCATGTACATAGGTATACAATAAATTAGAATTTAAGATGTCTTGATCATTAAACTTAAACATTTAAAACATGTAATTTAAATGTAACTTAAATTAAATTTTAAAAAAATGTCAATTGTTTTTAATCATTACTAAAACATTTAATCATTACTAAAACATTTGAAAGGTGCTTGATTTACCTCCAAATCTTGGGAGACACAGGGAATGTCTCCCAATATTGATGATGAGAGGGGCCCAAAATCCATGGTCCTAGGCGAAGGGATTGGAACCTATGAACACAAACAAAATTTCAATCTTGGAAAAAGGTGTAATGACAATAATGAGAACATATAAGTTTATATATATTTATGCAAATGTACATCTTTCAATGTCCCTAGGTTAACACTAGTTTCGACCATAAAATCACGTTCATCCAACATTTGGGTAAACTGCAAATCAAAGGAGTTCAGTATATATTTAGATAAACTAAAAAAACATGATTTAACAATTATGAGGAAAACATAAAATTTCTCACATACCTCCCCCCTCCCTCCTTCCTCACGATGGAGTAAATCAAACAATCCATCTCGACAATGTTTTGCATATGCCTTGGCATCTTCAAGGATCATTGAATCTACCTCACTGTCTGTTTTATAAGAAAAATGTGCACTAGATCAAGCACATGCTCTATGTCGATCCATTCCCACATCAACACCCACTAGAGCAGATGGTAAGTTGTCTCCTATGACGGTTCTAACCTCTATACCAATCTGAGAGGTCGCCTCCATCTCTGATCGTAATGTAACAACTCTGTGTGTCTGAGGAACAAAATGAGGTGTAGGCTTAGGAAACAATGGATCGCGACAGGCTCCTTATCGTTCATATGTCCTACCTTTTCCAACCTCGTAAAATTCAGACACATCTGTGTAATCTGGCTTCATGTTTCAAAAAAAATCTGCATAAAAAAATCTTGCAAAATAATGTGGCACTTCATCATTCCATGGCAATCTACAATAGGAAGCCAATAATCTATCATATACATGGTGTGCAATCTCGGGGTGCTTGAAATATTGCATCTTTAACCTCTTCTGCTTCGGTCCTCCTTTAAAATTAAACACTGAAATGGAATCTACTTTTGATACCCTCTTCTCTACATCAGCCGACTTGTCAAGACCCATCACCTAAGCCCTTCGCATTTCCACCAAGTGTATAAAACAATCTGTCATTGGCCCAACAGTTCTATAGGCACCAATAAACTTTCCTAAATATTCCAAAAGTATTTGCAAACTTTGTCGACTCTCTATTTGGAGTTCTAAGCTAGCAAGATCATCCCTCATATTTTTATGGTGGGCTGTATATTTTTCAAGGGTGATAGAAATCTCTTCATTTTCCCAAGGAAGAGCATAGGGTATATCTAAAGGATAAATGTTCATGGGTTGAAAACCATGTTCTTGTTCAAAATTATCCCTTCACCGACCTTGACCCTTTCTTAGAGCATTTGCATGACCTTGCTCATGGTCCCTTACAATATCCTTAACATCTCCACCCTCATTTTCTCTGAATGCATCATCACCCCCAAACTCTCTGAATTTATCATGGTAACCCTCAACAGAACCACAATCCTCTACATTTACACATGTAATAATGTATAATTTAGTACATAAAGACACAAGCATATATATACACATGCAAATTAGTGATTTATTTAAATATATTATATATATATGTAACATATTACCAATAAAATGTGGATGGTCCATTGGTCTTTCTCTAAAATAGCGAACAGAAGAGGGAAAACATTCATGAGATGATGAATCAAACAATCGACCAGACACAGACGCTTGGCCACTCTCACGAGACAATCTATTACGCCATGTATCTACAAAGAAAAATGATAATGAAACTTAGTAAAATTAATTAACAAGAGTTAAAAAAATATAAATATTCATGCATACTCATAAACAAATATAAATATTCAAACACATACCTACTGTGTCTCGCTATAATACGCTATAATCTCTAGATCATTCATACCATCTTTGAGAGCGAACATTTGAAGGTATTTCAGTAGATGTAGGTGTGGTATTAGGTGTCCTTGTCTCAAATTTCTCTGTACATGTTCAACTCGAAGAATGAGTGACCACCTTGTCTCGAACCATCTCTACTATATATCTCCTATAAACATCAAAACAAGCATCATCAAACTAACGTAGTTTAGCCCATAGAAAGCTTTTGAGGACAGCAAAAAAATAGTTGAATATATTTATCGTGTGCCCCCCTTTCTAATGTCAATTTTTGTTGTTCCCAGAGGTATACCCCTTTTTTTTTATCCCGAACAAACCATTCCTCATCCTGAAAAAGTATCACTCTTATTAAGCCCATTTCCATAGTCATCATGTTTGACATATAGTCATGGTTAATAAAATCGATTAATAAAAACACAAAAATCATCAAATTCAAATTATTATTTATAATTCAAATTATTAGCATCGAATGATTTTTTAAATCATTCCATTGAACGGGGACACAAAAATTTCTAATAGGGACACAAGACATTTCTAATTAAGGGCCACACAATCTAGATTTCTTGGGTTGTTCCTAAAAATTCAAATGTGTAATAGAGCCTCCTTATGTAACAATGTCTTTTATCAATCTATGAAGATATTAGGAATACCTTGCACAAAAAATTAAAAACAAATATTTGATCAAATAAAGTTTGTTTTTTCACATAAGATTGGATATGTGTTGAGATCTTCAACAAGGGTTTATTGGACAAGATAATACTACAAAGGAAAGCTTTTAGATAGACTCAGGTTTTAGATTATGAGAATACCACTTTTCATTGTTGGATCTCCCAACAATTGGACATCTTCAAGATTATTTTTTTCAAGAGAAAGGTCATCCAAAAGGGAAAAACGGACATAATCAAAAGCCATGTGAGTAAGCATTCTCGAAGGATGTAGATGATTAGAATGCATAAAATCAATGAAAAACAATTACTAATAAGGATATCAATCCTTGACCAGAATTGTTGATTGAGGAATCAATCTTCTCTAAGGGGGTGGTAGTTGTAAATGAATCCCCATCACCAGAAAGGAAGAGACTTCATAAATCCATCAACTCTTATTCTCATAAAGTGTTGGAATTTTATATAGATCTTGGAAATTTGAATTCTAATCTATAGTTATTCCATGTAGAGCCTTCTCTAGGGGGTGGATTGAGGTTAAAAAAAATAAAGGGTAAGAAAGGAGGGAGTTGGGGATTATTTTCCTCATTATTCCATGAAACAGTTTGTTCAATTTTATTGGTTAGTATCTTAAGTAAATGGTTGATTGCATGCCTCTTATTATGATTAATTTCCAATTTTAGGGAAGTCATACCTACTAATTTTTTTTGAATGCTACCATAACATATACAAAATTTAGCCTCACTAGTAATACATAGAGAGGGGTTTTGAGATGACATCTAAGATGATATATGAATAATTTTTCTCAGGTTAAGACAAGAATACTCTTATGTATTGTCTCAAATATTGTGTCTAAACCGACGCCTTTCTAGAAACAATAAATAACTGTCTATTTAGACAAATCCATTGTTAGCAATTTTTTGGCATATTGTGGACATTGTTTTGAACAGAAATCAGACGGTTGAAGAAGAGAAGACACTGAAGGACCCTATTGTGGGAGATTTTGTAGTAGAAAAGCAGGCTATTGCTGGTTCTCAAATTCGTGCTACTTTCTATCCCAAGTTTGAAAATGAGAAATCTAACCAAGAGGTAAGTTTGCTTGTATATTTACAATTCGTCCTTTTCAAACAAGTTTAATGGTGGAAAATGTTAAAATGTTATAACCGTATATGGTTGTGGAACTAGATGCTTGCCATGAAATGCCCCCCCTTATACACTATGAAGTTATGAATTGTTTGCATGTGGTTGTGGAGAAAGGGCTTATAAAAAAGGCATCATGGAAATATGCATAGGGTATCCATCTATTTGAAATAACTTATTATCATAGATTGAGGTTTTATTATATATACTTTCAATTCTTCCCTAGTAAGAGACTCCTAGGTGAAATTAGTAATGTTTTCTCAATAGCAAGCATTCTTGAATCAAAGAATTGATCTGGAAGTGTTCCTTCTACGAGGCAAAGATCTCGCAAGTTATTTAGACATCATTTTCCTTGGAGTTCTGTCTTTCTTTGGCTTATTCGCCTAAAAGGAGTGTGGAAACCATAAAAAACCATTCATGAAAGGCACAAAATTTCTCTATTAAATTAATGTTAGAAAAGAAAGTGGTTGACTTCATCTTTTAAACATGGATTTTTTCTTACATTTGGAGAGCTCGCTCAGAGAAAAATGATGATTATAATTTTTCCCAAATAAGAAGAAAAAATTGTAGCACATGTAGCCTAAAGAACACAAGATAATCTAGAAGCTGGTTCCTTACATTGGAAGAGATGATATAAATTGTCTCAAAGATCCCTCTAATATAACCGAAGCATGAAATTTTTTAAATAGAACCTAAATGATGCTTAAAATTCTTTTTTTCTGGGATCATTTTTTAAAATTACAATTTGTTTGAAACCATGTCCTTAAAAACTAGTACTATTGCAACAAAAATCTTAAAAATCAACCCCGAAATTGAAAATTGATGTTATGTCAGTAACACCTTCTTTTTTATGGGGTTAAAATTGCAATTTTTTTGTATCCATGACCTTAAAAATGAATATTGTTGTCATAATTTTTTTAAGACAAGTAGCAAGGTGATTGGGCTTGTATTAACGTGGAGACGTAGGTTCATATCCCTAAGTGGGTATGATTGTAAATATGGGCTTGTAAATATAAGAAATACCTTTTGAAAAAAGATTGAAAATTATCCCATGGCCTAAATTTTTCCCCTAAATTTTTCCTTTCCTAAGGTGCATGCATTGCATGTTAAACAAGTCTCTTCCATGCATACTTGAGATTTAGTTTCATTGTTGACACACTTTTCCATGCATTTTACGCTAATTTAAGCCATGGTCACACATTTTAGCTCCAAAATAGCGATGATATGACCTTTGTCGCCCCTTTAGGGCCTAAACTAGTGAACAATCACCCCTTTATTCAAGGAAAGTAGCAAACAAACCTTAGTGAAGTGTCTCTTTTCAGTGTTTTTGAGTCAATATTGATGTGGAAGAGAAACTTGGTGTCCTCTTCTGCTATTTGTTAGGGAACTTTATGAATATGACGACTCTAATTCTAATAAGGAGTTGGCACACCATCCAAATTCTAGACAATCAATTTCACATACAAATTCTAACCATATGATTTCTAAGTTATCGTTGGTCATTGTGGAACCTTCCCAAGGAGAGTGGCATGATGTCAAAAAGAAGAAATGGAAAAAAGACAAGATGAAGGACTATTTTTCAATGGGATGGAAATGAAATGCACATTAATGTGTAATATTAAATTTGTAAAGGTAGTATGAATACAAAAAATGTATTTTTCATTCAAAGATTTTATTTTTGGGAAAATATGTTTTATATCAAGTACTTTTTTTAATTGTGAGAGGCACTTTCTACAACCCCAGTTGGTGAGATGTGTCATGTCCATAATGCATGTTTCCTCAACTCAAGTGGGTGATATTTCTCATGTCTATAATATGTGTGTGTGTGTTTCCATATATATTTCTAGAGGAAAAACATATTTTTACTCAAAAAGAACCAAGATACATTTATCACATGCAAAAACACCTATTACTTATCAACTTCCCAAAATTTGTCCACTAGAATTGAGACATTTTAGTCAATCCTATGGTATCTAATCTATCCACACAAAACAATTCAAGATATAGTTCAAAAAATTGTGCACAAAGACACATCATATAGAGATAAAATGGCTGCAAACAGCGTGTTCTACTAGAAAATAGAATACTATTTCCATTTTGTTCAAAGAAAAAAAAACCTCCAACTCCAATCTATCTTTAGAAAGTGCATCGGATTCAGTGTTATGCTCCCTAAACACATGTCATAATTCAATTTGTTGGAAGAGTGACCTTAGGCCCTGCAATTGTTTCACCATATTGAAAAGGGAGTAGTTTACCATTTGCGCTGCATCATTCATACAATTGACAGATAGGAGGGAGTATCCTCTCACTTGTAAAGTATTATTGTGAATAGAAATGGCTACGCGCAGTAAATGATATAGTGAGTCAAGGACACCCTAGTTGTTAGTACCATGTCCCAAATTACCTTTAAAATGTTATCCATGAGTCTTAGATAAATAAAGAGAAAATGCCAATCCCGCCATAGAGTCACGCAATTGGCCTGCCCCATCGAAAGAGGCCCACAAACCTCCCTTATTGAAATGTAAGTATTTTGGTGTGCGAGGGATTTTTGGTAGATCCTCAACAATAAAAAGTGGTAATATAGATCCATTTTGTAGAGCAATTTTGAATGAAGAGAAGAAAGTATTTTCAAACATTTTTTCAGTACAAGCAATCCAAATTCCCCATAAACAAATTAATGCTAGGGCCATACACTATTTTAAACTCTGATAAGTAAACCAACTTTGTAAGCAATGCTCCACTAAATTTTTTATCCATAAAGGAGACTAACCAACCATTTTTTTCTAGATCAACCAATTTGGAATATAGGAAGGATATAAATAAGTGCTCATTTTTCCCCTCTACAAAGCTATAGAATAAGCAAATGTTGAGACCATCTTTTCCTCATTTGAAAATATGATTCCAAGTTAACACTTTCTTGTAGAGTGAAATTCACATAAAAAGTTTGTTTTTGGTGGAGCTCAATATCTTCCATAGACATTTCCACCACCATTTGGAAGCACCAATATCAATAACACATCCTCTATCTTCATTATATATCCAAACAAGGGAATCCACTTCCGAGGATAATCTAATATGGGATTTAACAAGTTCATCGATAAAATCTTGCCAAAGCTTAATATGTGCTGAATGTGTGCTTATTCTATGCCGACCTTTGCTCTTGAAAGACAACCTTGAATCAATGGGATTGATTTTCTCGGCTTGCTAATATGATTAACAAAATGGAACCTAGATTCCCAAACAATAAGAACTATATGACTTGGTAAGATAACACTTGGACCACATCCCATAATGACATCAAACATAAGGATCCATTACCAACTTTCCATGCTAAGAAGTTTCTCACAAGAGGAAAGGATAAATAAAGTGCTTTCCAATGGTTGGAGGCATTTTGCACAGACTTTGGTTCACGCTAAATCCAATCTATATTAGAGCTTGGTGCAACATATTTTTGGATAATAAAGTGTTTCCATAGACCACAAGGGATTCACTAGCTTGTTGAACAATATATTATCACTTTCATTCATAAAAGGGGGTTTTTAAATTGTGAAAATTAAGGTCAGCATATTTTAGGTATTTGGGGTCTGAGGAGTAGGGTATGGGAGGTTTATATGTATTTGTGTTGGGGGATGGGGGGGGGGGTATAAAAGGATTATCTAGTAAAAATAGGGGATATCTCGTAAAAATAGTTTTTTTTTTAAATTGAAAAATATGTATTGGGAAGGGGGTTGTAAGGTAACACCTTACATACTTATCTTATTAGATAAATATAGTATATTTTTATAATTGAATTGATGATCTTTACAATAAAATGGTAAATTGTTTTATATGACCATAAGTCGAATAGTTGTGTCCTCTCATTAGGAAACTGACATCTTTAATAATTAGATAAATAATAACCTAATCTACTAATTAGTAATTGATTAATAAATGTAATATATGTTTGGTATATTACAAGCCATCCCGTTGTGAAATGATTTGTCCACGAATATTTTGTAAGCGTGCTTCAACTAGAAGTCTTTCCGCAAATAATGGTACCATGGTTTAGAAGTTCTTGAAATAATTGGTCGCATTTACATTCAAATATTTTCATGCATATGATTTTGTAGATAAACACATAAAAACTATATGGAGTATTCTTCTAAGCTTAATCTGATGGTGTTATTTTGATCTTCTAACTTGATGTAGATTTTTTATATTTATGTATTCTTTGATATGGTTTTATTATTTGTAGCGACAACTACTAATAATGCACTTACTTTTTTTTACGAGCTTATCTTTAGTTGTTCCTTGGGAACCTTTTGATGTTGATATTCTAGAACAGCTTGAGTTGTGTCCACTAATAGAATGTTCATCTCTTCATTTTTTCGCAACATCTTATGTGTTTCTTCTTCTACATTATCATGATTAAGGTGATCTTTGATGCTTTTATTTTCATCATTGCATTCTTCTACAACTTCAATTCTCTCATAATTGTCGTTAACATTAACTTCATTTTTAAGAGTATTTTGTGTTTTATCATTACAATCTACGACATTGTCAATTTCTTTACAATTGATATTGACATTGCTAGATCACCCTCTGAATGCATGTTGCTTAGTCTTAGGGCTCGTATAGGTCAATATTAGTTGAATTTTCCTACACTTAAAATATCTAGATATGTTCCGAAAATACAGGATGTTCGGATGTAATTTAATTTTTAAATTCACTAGGCCCAAATGGTTATAACATGATATCCTTTTGGCTGGTTGTGCATGTCTCAAGTCGCAATACATCATTTCAATCTAATAAGTATTGCAGCGTGTGAGCCTTGATTTTTGCCACACTAAAAATCAAAATCCTACTTTTCAAGGTGCATACTGCATTTCATCATGCTACTTGATAAATCAAAATTGTACTTTTCAAGGTGCGTACTACTTGCCATCATGCTTCTTGATAAATATAACCAGCTTAGAATTGGTGGAATTTCTGGTAGTATATACAAATCGTGGCTATTCTATAAAATTGGGTTACATGTTCTCTTCACGTTTTAGATATTGAATGCTATCTATCAGATCATGTCTGTTGCTTGGATGTAAACCTTGTTACCACATGAATGTTAGAATATCAAACTATTAATGTGATATTTCATCATCATTTCGACGTTTCTCTATCAGATCCTGTCTATTGCATGGATGTAACCTTGTTACCACATGATTGCTAGAATATCAAACTATTAATGTCATATTTCATCATCATTTCGGTGTTTTACTTGCATTTGAGTCCCACCTTAAGACTCAACGTTGACCCTCAATGAACTGTCCATGTGATTTTGATACTTGTGGGCTTCAAACAACTATGTATAATAGTATATAATATGCTTGATTCCTGCCGCATTGAATGGGGGAACTCCATAAAATCGGCTAATATTCAAGTAAATACAGACCCCATATGTTTGTCTCTTGTGTTTTATTAAAGTTGGCATTTAAATTGTGCCCTTGTTTGATTTACTATAATTGGTAGTGCTGGTTTACTTATTGTTTCTCTAGTGGGATATTGGTTAATGTTTATTGCATCCATAAATGAGTTTGGAGGTCCATTTGCAGTAATGCATGTTGTTTTGATTTACTATTCATATTTCTAATTGATTATACAGGTGCATTATTATTATGGTTTGTTGGAAGTAGGTTCTTGGATAATGAATGGACTCTCATAGATATGGATTCTTTAGGCATGTTATATATGATTGTGTACTAAATGCGTTTAAATCTAAACTGTGTTTGGATTATGGTTTTATTGCATATACAAGGATTGAAAACATGAAACCCTAATGGGAAAACATGAGGCTCAAAACCTGACCGTCTGAGACCTCAGATTTATAATGGCATGATGTATAAGACTATAAGTTTAGTGTCTAATATATAAACCTATTTTCCATTCTAGCTTTGTTGGAATAATCATAATGTGATACTTATTATGAGCTAAGCATGTTATAAGCATTGTGCTCATTGACAAATCTTGTCTTTCATAGATGATGTGGGGATTCCATGAGGGTTTTCATTATGATGATACAATGAAGTACATATTGATGACATCACTAGTATATGACTAGGATGTGCAAATTATCATGGGTAAAATATTGGATGTTAACTTCATTAACTACTTAGGCATGATTCCTTATGAAGTAATGTCTATGGAATCCCATTCAAAAAAAAATATCTTATAGTTGATAAGGAGTGAATATCTTGAAAACCAATAATGGTGGAGTCTCCTTAGACTCGAGGTGTTGGTCAATATGTTGTGTTTCTTTTCCTTACTATATTGATTTACATGAGTGTATAATGCATATTTGAGAATGAAAAGGTAGCAGTTGTGTCTAGTATTTTAAGTATATATGTTCATGACCATTGTGTTAATGATTGCTTAGGAATAATCACTTATGCAGCGATGTGTGTGGATTCCGATGCAAAACACCCCGTAGCAAGATCTTAATCCCTTCATAAAACTAATGGCTTATAGTTGACAAGTAGTGGAGATCTTGAAAACCTGGGCTCTCCTTAGAATGAATCGGTCAGTTGATGTGCCATGCTTCTCTTGTATACATATATTTTCAACCGTGGGGTGATTTATTTAATTGAGCACATAACTCATCTTTGAGGGTGAAAAAGTAGCAAGTGTGTTTAGCATCTATGGTGTGAGGAAGTGGTCTTATTTCACGAGGTGGTGCATTTGCAATGATACTTAAAACTGTTGGCACTGCACATAAGTGGGTGACTTTGTGCTCAAAAATGGCATCAAATATGTCTTTTGCATTTACACTTCTATAGCAAATACTAGTTCTTGCGTAGTTATGCCCCATGGAAATCCCCAACCGTTACAATCAAACATGGGTGTTGTCCACAAGTAAACATGCTTAGACTTCATTTCCCATGCTAAAACAATACCAATTGTATTGAGATAGGCACCTATATGACTGTACACAACACCTTTAGGACTGGATGTGGTTCTTGATGTGTAGTTTAATGAGATAGCTTCCCATTCATCTTCAGGCCAGCGAGTCTCAAAATTTGGATCTCCACTTATCAAAGCATTTCACAATCAAGAAGATCTTTATGATCTTCATTCAAAGAATATTCTCTAGATTTGTCCAGTTCATGGATCACAATAATTAATGGTAATTCCTATGTCACCTGAGAAAGGTTCCTGACTGCTACCATTGTAACTTCCAAGAATTGGTAATCCACAAACACCACCTTGGCTTTTGAATGCTTCAAAATGAGAGACATTGTGTGTGCATCATGTCTAATATTGGACATTTGTAACATTGGTAGAGAAAAGAAAGGTCTTGGGCTAACTAGTATTCATGCAAAAAGGATTGCAATGGTTGTGAAGTGGATTGTTATGGCCCTCACATGATTATGGATTTAAGGGTAATTTGGGATTTGTGATGTTGTTGTAGGGTTATTTTTCTTCAAAATGAATGGCTTAACACATCGAAAAAAGAATTTGGAAAACCGAAGAACTTAATTAGGAATTTCAGGGAATAATACGACCATTCTTGTCCATTTTTTGTTAATATTTAGACTAGTTAATATTCATACTGGAATAAGACTCACTGATGGAGTTGTGGTTCAGTAGTGGAGGTGGCAACTTGCAAGGACACCCATTGAGGTACAATTCCTCGAAAGCATATGAATAAGTGATTGGGGCTAGGTGCTCATTCTAGAATATTTTGATGGTTCACCCATCGAGTTCTGTGAAGAGGTCATTTGTAATACTAATTATATTCTTTGAGATTAAAGGAATCACTTTAAAAATTAAGTAGAAATTATGAACTTATTCGCTAAGTTTTCTAGCATGATTTGGAATTATTTTGATTGTTGGTATCATATTGAAGGATTGTTTGAAGACTTCCTTAATCAGTGAAACAACATTCTTGAGGATAACCTGTGTGCTAATTAAGGGCAGTTGTTAGTTCTTCTCAAAAGCAGGCAGAGTTGAAGGATTTTGTTTGGTGCACCTTTTAAATTCAAATCAGTCAGAAACTTGGTAATGTGAATAAACCATAGTATCGTGGCATGCCTTAGTTTATTGAACAACAATACAACAGTAGATGGAAGAGTTGATGCATTAATTGCAGTGAAGATATCATTTTGGGCAGACTGGAGACAGAATTGAAGGTATTTATTTTCGACTTTGGATTTACATGAGAAAGATGATGAGGTGATCCTCATGTGGAGAGTCATTTATAATGGGATCTACACAAAATAAATGAATTTAAATTTGAATAGAAGAAGGTCAATGGAAGGCTTGAGTATTACTAAAATACTACTCAAGGATAGACTTGAATGACTAAATATTACTTGCAAGAGAACCATATTCTGAAGCCTAATACTATTAAACTTCTTGAGTCTTATTTTGGTCTAGGTGTTCCATGTACCCTTGCTGGTCAGTGGTGATCATGTATATGAATTTGAGTTCGTGTTTTAGGTACAAATAGATTCTACATTGTACTTTTTTGTTGTAACATTGATGATTTGAGTTACATTACCTTCATGCAGCTTATTTTAGGATTGACGGTTTGATATTTATCTCTTACATTGTATCTTTCTTGTATGTGACAGCAAATGACGTTGGAATTTGAGAAAGCTGAGCCTAGGAGCTATCTATTCACATAGATAGTTTCCTAACATTAAATGATAGATAACTATTTTGACAACACTTTCGCTAAGTAAGAATGGGCTCATTCAAGTACATGAAACCATGTTGGTGTTTAGCACGAATATCTTGAAATTTTTTTATGGTTTGTTTATTGCTTTTGTTTGAAGCATTTTGTCGATTTTTGAAGTTTGTGTGTATTTTGGTTAAATATTATGTTAAGTCCTTTGAATTCTTCTAGTTCTCATTCAAATCTTGATTTAACCCTTTGTTGTAGCTTGAATCAAGGTTGGTTTTAGGGTTTGAGAAAAGATTTATTTATTAACTTTTAGTTACATGAATTAATTGTCTTTAGTTTTTTGATTATTTTATGCTGATTGTATATTTTCTTTGTAAATACTTATCGTTATTCAAAAAAATAAACGATATCTACATAGCTAAGCGAATAGAAAAATGGTCTATGCACTAGGTTCCCATGCATTGATTGTAGGATACCTATTGCCAAAAGACCAACATTCATCTAATGCAATAATCAATTGGCATAATTACAATGTGTAATTGTATTAGCCTCCATGACCATAATTGGCTAGTGGAGGCCAAGATCGAGCATAATGTATGATTCTATCAGTTTATCAGTTTGTTAAGATTCAGGTCCCCACATGTCCGCTGGACCATTAAGGGATGAGATAACAAGTGGAGTCCCCACTTGCCCTGAATCTAGTCAGTGCAGTACATGTTCTGTTGTTGATGATGTGATTCATGTTATTTGACTAATGTTGTTGTTCCTTTATTTTGACAATATTATATAAATCAGTGAAATATTCACCATTTTTTACAATTTTTTATAATGAAGTTAAATATTCACCAAGATTTTACAATATCTTATAACTTAGTGAAAGATTCGCCAAGATTTTACAACATTATATAATAAAATGAAACATTCGCTAAGATTTTACAACATTATATAATAAAATGAAAGATTCACCAAATTTTATATATATAAATATTATATTATTGATAAAATCACCTTCAAATTTTCCTATATATCGGAGAGATTCACCCATTTTTTATACATATAAATCTAGGGGGGGTTCTTAAAATCATCCCTGACCGAAAATAGTAATTTCGAATAGAGAAGCAAAATTTACGAGAAATTTTTGGAAAGCTTTATTTAAATGTTTAGGCACATAATAAAATTTTAGTACTACATATCATCCTCAAACAGATGGACACACATAAAGGGTAAATTAGGTTTTATAAGACATGCTTAGAATGTACGTAATGGATAAACTAGGTAAATGTGAGGATTATTTACATATTGTAAAGTTTTCATATAATAACCATTTTCAAGATTCATCTAGATTAAGTCCATTTGAAATACTGTATGGATGAAAATGTGATGCTCCAATTTCTTGGAGCAGTCCATTTGATAGATTAATGTTAGGAATTGAAGTATTGAAAGATATGGAACTAATAGTTAAACATGTACATCATAACTTGAAGATATCACAAGATAGGAAAAAAAGTTATGCTGACTTAAATAGATCTTTACGAGAGTTCCAGGTAGGAGATCATGTTTATGTGAAAGTGAAACCCAGAAAAATTTCCCTAAGATTGGCAAAATATGCAGAATTGGCACCTAGGTATTGTAAACCTTTTGAAATATTAACAAAGGTTGGACCAGTGGCATATCAACTAGAATTACCACCTACTATAAAAGTACATATTGTTTTTCATGTTTTGATTTTAAATAAATACGTTCAGAATGCTACTCATGTGGTTGACTAGAATGATATACATGTGGAACCCATAGGAGAATTTAAGGTGGAACTGAAACATATTATCGGCAAGAGAGAAATTTTACTCTGGAACTGTACCATCAGAAAATTCAAGGTGCAATGGAAGGACCTTAGTTTGGAAGAGTCCACTTAGGAATTGGAAAGTAATACACGAGAACCATATCCAATTTTGTTTCAAAATGATTTAGAAGAAGTTTAAAAGGTAACACCGAGGACAGTGTTAATTTTAAAGGGGAGGTGTATGTAACACACTGAATATCTATTTATTTGTTAAAATACTTTAAATTATTATTTTTGATATTTTGACCAAGTGTGGTAAAAATAAATGTAATAGAATTATTATTATTTAATAATTAAAAACTAAGAGAAATCAAAACTGAAGTAGCGGTTAAAGAGTGTTTGTTGACCCACAAGGGGGAATGAAAAATGACAAAAAATGATGAGTAAAAGATCAGGTGATGTAGGAGGAATCTTCCCTAAAATAAGCTTGAGACTCCTTGTGGAGCAATAATGAGCAGGTGGCTCATAAATGACCAAAGTCCTACGTAAAATACTATAAAGTATTGTTCCCATCAAATAAGAAAGAGGCTTGTAATCGAGGGGAAATTATCTAGCTTATGTAGAGAGATATAGATAATTGATCAATATTTCCCATTGGTTTGAGAAAACGGGCTCGAAAGTTCTAGAGAAAGTAAATTAGTTGCTCTAGGAGTTGGTTGGGAGGAATGACAACTTCAATTTTGTTTTCTTATAAGTGGTGACATGTTCTATTTTATTAACCCTGTTAATTTCTAATTAAATTTATGAACTAATGATTATGCTAGTCTTTCTTAATATAATTTAAGTATACTAATTATAGATTCAATACCTCATAAATCTTTGCTCCTATTTTTTATTTATTCATGCATAGAAATAATAGAATTAGCAAATATATATTCTAGATAAAAAATCATTATCAAGCTACGAAAACCCTATACAATTTGTTATAAACCATTTAGGATAAATAATTGATAAGGAATTGCATTCTTCTTTTAGCATTGCACAAAGATAGCAAGTAGAGCTTAGAGGCTTCTTATCAAGGTTAGAGGTACATACAATATTATCAAATTATGTGTTAAGCAATGCTTGTGCCATTATAGTTGGAACTAACCCTATTATAAATCTAAATAAACTGTAAACCAATTAAAAAAATGATAATTTGAACCTTGTGATCAATTAAAATGTTCATGCATACAGTTGCAATGAAAAACAAGACTCCAAACAATGGTTTTTATAGTCGTTGGTGTAACCAGAAACTAAGTTTCCTTTCAAATTAAATTCTTCAAAAAAACAAATCACACTTCAACTCTTAGAGACTATATAACTAAGTTGAAAGGGACAGAGTGTCATTCCTAAAGAGTAACTTAAACCATACTTATTCATAAACCACTACCAGTATCAAAGTCACGAACTAGAATTTAAGTCTAGTTCTTCTTTAAACATATAAACTTATATTAAAAAGAAAATGGAGGATGAGAAGCTCTCTTTATCCAAACCCCAACATGGAGAAACAATGGATATCTGCCAAGAGACAATCATGTTTGGTTATGCATACCTTTTTAATTTGCAGAATGGATTTCACCATTGTAGAAAATCCATGCTAGGTAAGGTACCGGCACACAAATATTTTAGTGTTAAAATAATTTTAGAGACAAAATACAATGAAGATCGAATATGGAGTTCTAGGTTAATACCTTACCTTGAAACATAGGATTTGAATGCACAGGAGGAAGATTAAACCCGTACTCCATAACCACGACCATTTTTATTTATAAATTTGGACCAGAAATTGAGTCATAGAAATTCCTCGTTTGTGTTGTCAATGAACCACACAATATCACTGCAAACAGAGGTATTACAAGATTAACACTAAATATGGAAAGTTTTCAAAAAAAACAACCGCAAACCCTGAAACATTGAAGGAAACACTTACAGTTTGACATTGTAATCTTGCCAGAATGAATGGCCATAACTATGAAGCTAAGTCGAAGATTCAAATAGCAATAAGAGAGAAGGTTATCCTCAGGCCACTCTTTTAAACCAATCGGAGTTTTTAATTAAAGAGTAACCATACCTGGCCTTTACTGCTTCTTCACTTGTCACAGGCAGAGAAAAGTTAGTTTTTGTTAAACCATATAGATATTTTAGATACAAACACTAATACAATAAGAAACCTTACCTATTAAACTGTTCAAGAGTAGTGAGGGTTTATTAATCCTCAATGTTCTTCTATTAATTTACCATATGCAAACAATAACATTAGTTTTATCCATTTTAAAAACTAGTTTCAAAGAAAAGGAAAATTTATGCTAAAGAGTTTTGTGATTACCAAAAGGAAATCCTGGCTCCTCTTTGTAGGAAGCTTCTTCACCAACATCCGAAGGTAGGAACAAAAATTGTAACCCTTCCATACAAGGAAACAAAGACAACTTAAAGTTTACGTAAAGGTACAAAACTCGGCTCAGGTTCAAACCACACTGATACTCTTCAAACAAAAACCAAACATTTCGCACAATGCTGAGATGAAAGGAGTAGTGTATGCTGCATTAAAACCAGAAAATAATATTGGCATCCACCGTCCAAGATGTTTCTTAAATATTAGTAAAGCATAACCATCAACGAGGACGTCTGAAAACAAAAAACAAGCGAATAAGCAACATAACGACCAAAGAATTGAGGTTCACGACAGCATAAATGAGTATGCATGCCAAAATATTGTTTTAAGCCCCATAAATCAAATCCAACAATGTAGAAAGCAATTAGGTTATAGGTGTAGGACCGGGGTGAGTTTCATTTTACGAAAAGCAGTTAAGATCTGCCATAGCATTAAAAGTTTCTCGGGTTGCACTGTCAACTCACAAACCACGAGATGGACAGCTAAAAGCTCCTTTAAACCTTCATTAAAACCACATGAGTTGTCATGCATGCCTTTTAAACATTTTAAACCTTGTAACTCCCTTGTTTACATTTTATCCAACTCCTTATGTATCCCAACATAGGATATACCTTAATATTACCCTCACTTGTATGGTATAGTCTTACAAGTGTTAAACAATAGCGGTTCCAAAGCCACTTAAGCCTTGTACAAGGTGGTTAAACCTTAAAACCCAAAACCTTAATCATTTTTGGAACTAGATAAAAATACTTGTGTTCAAAATTATTCCATGGCTTAGGACAAGGGTCCAAGTCTTGGAGTCTTAAATTTTAATATGTAAAAAGAACATAGATGACAACAACAAATTACCTTGCTAAGAAGCCGTAATATAATCCAAATGGTTTATCATAGTTGATTGTTGACCTCAAGATTGATGATAAGTGCTACCAACATGCAAACAATGAAAATTAGAATTGTAACCAAGTAAGTATAGGTTAAAAAGAAGTTACTGCTAAGAGTAAATTGGATACATTTTTTTATGTGTATTTTTGGAGTTGTGATATTTTCAGATGGTGGTTAATGTTTCATGAGATCCTTTGTAGATTTTTGTTAATGCGTCAGCAATGCTGTGATAGAAGAAAAAGAAATTTTGAGCTAGTCTATAATAAATGTAACTTTGATTCAATCTTTTGAATATCAAGTTATATATTTTTTCGTTTGAAAATAAAAATTGCATGCTTTTTCTATTGAAAAAAATAACATCTAGGGAGACTCGATCATGGGGGATTCACCTTGTTGAGCAATATCTTATCACGTTCATTCATAAAAGGGGGGTTTTTAATCATGAAAAACAAGATCAATATATTGTAGGTATTTGGGGGGGGGGAGGTAATAGGGTATGGGGGGTTTATAGGTATTGAGGGGTATAAAAAGGGGTTTCTAGTAACAATAATGAATATAATGTAAAAATACGGGTTTTTTAATTGGAAATATTTATTTGGAGGTGGGCTCAACAAAATAATTTTTGTAAGTATTTATCAATATCTAGTGAATTGGAGGTATTCTTTAATATTCCATGAATGAAGGCGTTATGACATGGTTTCACTAAGAGAAGACCTCGTGGACTCGATATAGACAAGACTTTTGACAGCTAGTGGCTCTGAAGACATTGAACTCGTCATGAATAAATGGGTGTAATACTTGGTGTTCAAGCCACAACCTAATCACATTGTGCTTTATTGTTATGCATATTTAGTTAATAAACACTTTGTTTTGGAAGTCAAGCTTTTATATGAAGCACTATTAAAACTACAATTATATATATATATATATATATATATATATATATATATATAATTTTTTATATACTAAGTTTTATGTAAAAATTAGAAAGAAACTTTGATAATTTTATATATATATATAAAAGTTAAGTGTTTACAAAGCATTCCAAAACTTAGAAAAATCCTGAAAAAACCTTTATCTCTATAACAGGTAGATATTTTACTTTCACAATTTTCATTAAAAATGAAATTTTTTAAACCATTTTGATAAAAAAAAATATAATATAACATAATTCAAAATCTCATAACAATTTTAACCTCAAAAGTATTTTCATATCATTAAGATATATTAATGAGCATGCAATATCTAGAAAGCGAATGAAGAAGAGGTTCATGGAAGTTAACTCATCACTTTTATTTAAGACAAACCATATTCCTTAAAATTATTTATCATTAACTTATAAACACTTTCATTTAAGACAAACTTAAAAGGGAAAACTTTTAGTGACCCATTAATTTTCTTATGTAAAATATATTTTTTTAACAAATAATAAAAATTATTTTAATTAAAAATAATAAAAGTAAGATAAAGTTTTACACCATTTTTTATTAATTAAATGAGATTATAATAATCAATAAAATTAAAAAAATGTCAAAATATTAAATTTATCCACTTTAACATTATTAATTTCTTAATTACAATTTATTAACTATGATTTATTGAACTAATACATTCATACGTTGTATTTGAACTAATATATTCGTATAAGAGTACACTGATACAAATACATTGGATCCAACATCTAGAGGGTTAAATTATGTTTAATATGCCATTAATAGACATGATGAAGATACTTTCAAGATACTTACATATGAAAAGTATCTTTAAAGAAAAGGTGGCATATTATGAAGATAATAAGTAATAGTTAAATAATAAAATAAATAATAGCTAAAGTGATTAAGAGACAGCTCGTTTGGGTGAATAGTCGCCATAAAAACCTATTTATATAGGTTTCTTATCATTTTAAACAATCATTTTATTCAATATTCAATATTATATTCGTATTCATGGCTTATTTAATATTATATTCCAAGTATTTTGGTAATATTGTGGGCGAACAAACTATTGTTCCGCTCATTTGGTATCAAAAGCATTGATCCCCACTTCTAGATAAACTTATTTCAAGTTTCTTGAAAAAGTGGTATTTGACCAAGAATTGAGGCCTTTGGCCCTCTTCCATTTTTCTCCATTTCACTTTCCATCATCTTCTACTCTGTCGCACTCCATTCATTGCAGTTTTTCATCATGAGTTCTCTTTCCTTCTAACGGTGATCTCCTACCTCTCAACTTCCTATCCACTCCTCTATGCTCTAGCTAAACATATCCCTTCATTCTACCTATGCGCCACAACTCCCATCTCTTCCAAAGGCCACGAGCCACGCCCCATTCTTCTTCATCATTCGCGCGATCATTCTTCGCTTCCCTTCAAATTAATTCCACGCATCAGCCTACAAATCCACACATGAAACTCCACTTATATTTTCTCCTACCCTGATCCCAGGCCCCACCGTGTCCATTTCACGCATCCGCCACCTTCATTGCTACACTCCTTCACTTCACTCTTCCCTTCCTCCCATCCTCGCCCCACGTCATCTCAACCGCTTCCCCTCCTTCAGCCACTACCTCATACCCCGCTCCACTCATGCCAACTCCTTCGATCCCAGCTCCACACGGGCTCCTGCTCCCTACCGCCCTCTCTCATCATCTCTTATCCAATCTTTTCACATGCCCTCCCATAGGCCACACCATCTCTACACCTCCTCAACGCTCACGCCCAACCCACACCACGCTCACCTCCTCCCCGGTGTGCTACCCGACCTCTGCTCTCCATCTCTGTCTGCATGTATCTCCCCTCCACGATAATTATTAATATTACTTTAAAAAATCCCTAGCTTATACATTTGAATTTTTTTTAATAATAATAATTTATTATTGTTAAAAAAATAAAAAATATAATAATAATACTAATTATTATTTGGAAAATAATAATAATAGCAATTATATAATTTTATTCTATATAGATGGAGAATACAAAAAAAGGGGTTCAAGTTAAAAGTAGACAAGATTCAACGCTAAAGAAAGACCATTTATTGCTGAAAAAAGTTTAAATCAAAGGAAGGACCTTCAAAGAAATCAAAACCAATTGAAGGCTCGTCAAAAATTCAAAGTCATAAGAATGACTATCCATCATCGAAGAAGTCAATGACCATGGAAACTGGTTTACGACTACAAATAGAAGAATTAGAAACAAAGTTAAGGCATTATCGACAAGATAGTGAAGATTTACATGACATGAATACAAAATTGGATGTAATGATTAAACTACATCAAATACAAGAAAGGTTCAATGAACAAACAAAAATTGACCAGAAAAATCATATAGCAAAATTGTCTGCGAAAATCGTGGAATTAAAAGACAAAAGTGATTTTAATCAAAGTTTAAAAAATGAATATATAAAGAATGAAATAAAAGATTGCGAAGTAGAAATGATACGCCTGAACAAAATCATTAACGATAAGGATGAAGAACTGATGCATATACAAAATAAATTAGAAGATCAAGAGTTAGAAATCGACTAGTGTCGACAATAGATAAAAGTTCTTCAACAACAAAATCACGTCTCTAAAAAGACACACAAATTAGAGATCACAAAAAGTAATAAAGCATTATCCAACAATTTCGAAGATATTTTCAGATTAAAGAACCATAATAAGATGTTAGTCATGAAAATTAAGAACTTAAAAAATAGTCGAAAGGTAGAACACTATATAGAAGACATTGAAGGAAAACTTCTAGGCAAGCAAGAAGAAAATATCTGTATCATAAATCATAACGAAGATCTTAAGGAACAACTTAAGAAGTCCAAATATGACAGAAAGTCAAAAGTAGAATTGATTAAGAAGTTTCAAAATAACAACATGTAGTTAGAAAATAAGTTGGAAAATATACTAAACTAAATATTAAAACCTCAAGGGATGAAAATACAACTTCCAGCTCAAATCAATGCTAAAAAGACAATGCTCGTAAAAGAAAATGACATCGTGTAAATTTTCTATCAAAACCCTAATCATAAAAACCGATATCCTAAACCGAGGGAAATGTCAAAAGATCATGGCGATAGATCAGTAGGGAATCCCAACAGTCTGCAACAAATCAATTTGGGATGGATTGTATACATGATCTAGGAACTAAGAATCAATCTCATGAAAGAATAATCAACAAATACTCATGAATTGGTGTTAATTGGAACCAGAATGGTTTCCTCTCTGTATATTCAATAAAAAATGAATAGTTACAATAACAATGTCAAGCAATAGCTTGAATCAATGAGGAATTTGAATACCTAAGGAGGTCAATTCAAATTCAATGAGTGAGTCTAGATTAACTGACTCTAAGCCATTCATTCACACTCATTTAACCACTTGACAAAAACCCTAATTGACTCACCAAACCCTAACTGAAGTCAGAGTGCAATAAATGACTGAATCTCAACCGAAGGAGATCAAACACATGTCATAGCAAGCCAACCATCAAGTGCTAGTGCTCCATGACTTCAATGAACCCCGATGAGGTTAACTGAAGCTGAACTGACCATCAGAAGTTGGTGGAGGCGCCCTGTTGACTCCAGATCATTAAATAATAGTAAATAATCATTAAATAATATATTTAATGAGAGGAGGTGCCTTAACTGACTAGTTGAACTGATTGTAACCACCAGTTAGCAATTAGGTGCATTAATATCACTCAGATCACCCTCGGAGTGCTCCAGTTAGCCTCCTAGATTGTAGGAGAAGGCTAAGTTATCCTTCTTGACTGTAGGTAGGCATGGGTGTGACTAGATGATGGCAATTAATGCTCCACTGATGAATTAACAGGATTCTCTAGCTCATCTGGAACTTCGATGTTGTGCTTTTGAAGAAGATGAGACATGATGTCCATATTCTTATTAAAAAATTTATTCACTGGATGAAAAACCTTGCTGTAATAATAACACTTGTATGTGCCCCCTTTATTCTTGAATTTCTTCATTGAATCTTCATCAGTAGGCTTCGAACTTTCATCTTCAATTTCTGACTTTGGCTTCTTCTCTTTCAAAATTTTCTTTTCTTTGGATTTTATGTTCTTTCTTCCTTGAACCATGAGAGCATGATCATTTCCATTGGAATATATAATATCACCCATCTGGATCAATTTATCTTTCTCCTTTGTTAGTGAATCAAAGAAAGTACACAAAGAAGGCATATTCCAATTACAAACAAAAAGCCTAGTAGCATGAAAAGTAGACACAAAAACTGAGTATTCAGGACCCAATTTAGATAGAATGGAAAGGATTAATTGATCATATTTCTTCTCGATCCCATAATGCTCGAGTATTATAAAAAGTGACTTTAATTTGGTGAATAAACCCTCAATAGAATCAAAATTGATTGGACTCCTTGAGAATAACTCAATTTCCAACCGATGCATTCTTAACTTATCTTGAACTCCAAAGAGAGAATCAAGTTTGGCCCATAATTGGTTTGGAGTGGTAAAACCATCTGGATGAAAAAGTATATTAGGGTATATAAAGAGAAAAAACAATCCATAGGCTTCATCCAACCTATTATGCCACTCAATTTTCTCAACCACAACATTGGGTTCATTCTCCAAAGCTAGAGTAACTCTGTATAGTAGGCTTACTGCACAATAGAATGCCGATTTTGGATTTCCATTCATGATAGTTGAATGGAGTCAGGATCATAGCTAAAGAAGAATCCATACTGATATGTTGATGCGCTCAAGAAGAAACGCTCTGCAACCTGCAAAAATAAAACAGGGAGAAAATCTTGTAAGCTTAAACCAAGCTCTTCTTTAGAGAGGGAGAGGAGACTAGATGCACTCCTAAACTCTGTAGAACGTGAGCAACCTTGCACTCTCATACCATGTAGGAGTGCTTTGATACCATGTAGAAATAGTAGCTATAATGATATGAGTAAATAGAGCCTTAATTCTAATCATAGTTAGTAGATCTTTCTATTAAGATAATTCTCACAAGCATACACAGGAAGAATAAAGAGAAGAATAGAGACTGAATCACATGATTGAAGAGATGAATATTGGAGTGTATACTTCCATTAAATAATGATGAATAATGGTTTACATAAATAGTACATCCCTCATAGGTAAAATCGAGTTGTATTGGAGACAACTCATCAAGCTCATAGATATAGATTTAATAAATATGATAAACCCCCATTGGTGGCTAAAGAACTTTCCAAATTGTTGGCAGGAAGTTTTGAGGGTAAGTAGCTGTGCAACATCGAGGATGCTGCACAAAGTCAAAGATACTGCGTAGACAGAATATGGTGTGCAAGGTAGAAGACTAATATGACATGACATAGATTGGACAAAAACATGGTGTTTTTTTACATCTTCTTGTTTTCCTGTTTTTTGCGATCTGAATGTGAATGAATACTGCATTACGATGTGTATCCATGAATGATACAATGCTTTTCTATTATGAATGATGATATATTGATAGATCTGTTTGTGCATTGATATTTCTTCTACGATCTAAGTATGTTGATCTGATCTACTGAATATGAATATGTTAATGTATAAACCAATGCTTGGATCTGATGAGTAATGCTGCGATAAGTTGAAATTAGATGCACAATCCTCCTACTTACAGTGGAAACTTGGTTCTAACATTTCTCCCTTGAACATCTCGGGTGAGACGTTATCTGCTCTACAGGTGTTACTGGACAGGGTAAAACCTGTCTGGGCCAGTTTTCAGGGAGATCGCTGTGTTATTGGTGTCAACAACGATTGAACCCCTGTCGACGAATCTTCGTCAACAAATGGTTCTTTTGTCAGGACCTTAGTGCGAAGGAGAAGGAGGACATATTGTGGCATCCGACGAGACTAGAAATCCAAGACTGGTTTGACTAGAAGGCACGAGAATTTGATGAGAAATAAAATCAGAACCCTACAGTAACAACACAGAAATGGTTGGAGAGGCACCTGTATTTTGATCTACACGAGTGTTTTTTATCTGAGTTTCCGATCATATTGTATGAGTAGTTGGCATGATTAACCTATCGGAAGACAAATTTACAAGGAGGTGAACCAACTAGTTGGACTCCAGAACTGATCCAGAAGTTGTAGGAGGTAGATAACAGAGCATCAAGAGATGTTGAATTTTGGTTTGATAGCACCTTGGAGGGCTACATCACTGAGTTCATAGTCAATACAATTAAATATTATAGCGATGCAAAAAGGGATTTCTTCAACGGACCAAGAGGTAGGTTTCTTTTATCTTTGCAATTGTCTATTAAGATGCTCATTTGCAGCAAAGGAATATTGAAGATGAACTCCAAAGAGTAGAGCCCTGGCGTGTGGAGGCTATAGGTATTGCAGAGACAAGGGTTGGATGGAATGATATGAGGTAGATGTATATAAGTTATGATAAGATTGTGAGGGAAGTTGAGGAAGGTAGTGGTCTTACGCAAGGAGGAGCAAGGTTTCAGCAAGATAAGAGGTAGAGGACATGAGAGAGTCCTGTTGCGACCGAAACACAAGGCCACGAGAGAATACCACACAAAATGAAGTGACCCTATAGTTATGAAGGAGACGACCATGCTACACCTGAGCCCAATGAAATACCGACCCAGAGCAACAACATATCCACACCTCCGTGCACTATGCCGCACTCAGGAATAATCACTAGCTCGATACCGACTTATCTGACGTGTCAACAACACTCTAACAGTAGTGGATCAACAACTATAGGAAGAAGGCCCAAGATGGTAGGAGATGATGTGAAGTTACCCTTGTTTCATGGGAACAAGACTGATGATCCTGAGTAGTACTAGTTTCTATGCAAAGTAGTTTGGACTGTCAAACAAGCTCAGGATGATGACAATAGGAAGGGCCAGTTGGTGAAAACCATTTGAGGTCATGCACTGGATTGATACATGAAATTTGTACAATTTTCCCCAGGGACTCTAGTGAAGACTCTGGCTGAAATCAGAAAAGGATTGATTGAAGAGTTCAGAAAACCGAAATATGAAGCGCAATACATCACATAACTGAAGGAGATTAAGCAGTACCCAAATGAAACTGTTTGGTATTTTGATCAACGAATCAAGATGATGATGGTGAGATTTAGCTTTGACATGAGTGATGTTCAACATAAGGAATGGTTCATCGCAGCATTAGTACCGCATATCAGAATGCATTTGATGCAACAAAATATTGCGACACAGAGAGAGGCTCTAGGGATCATGATGAAGTTGGAGGCTTCACTTGTTGGTGAAATGGGAGTTCGTATGAATCATATTTAGTCTCAAATGGAAAACATGACGATTCAGTTGCAGGACATCAAGAATGGGGAAGATCAGCGTGAAGAAATATGGTGTACTCGATGTCGGGCGGAAGGATATCATAAGGAAAGTGCCCAAATTTTTGAAACTACCTACTCTCGGGAGTGCCAAATCCATTAAGTTATGGTGACATGCCATGGTTCCACATCTGCCAAGTCTATGGGCATTGACATGAAGATTGTGGTATATGCAAAATATGGTCATGAAGGAGACGAATTTATATTGCACGTTCTGCTGGCTTGTTGGGCATGAATATACGGATTGACGCGCATATGATTTGCTCTAGGACAAAAAAATGGACAGATAATACATGAAGGGAGAATGCCATTGAACGATGCAGCAACTGCAACTACAATTTGTACCATAGCCACAACCGCAACCATAATTTGTACCACAGCCACAGCCGCAGTTTGTGTCCCAACTGTAGTTTGCCCCAGCACCTCCACAGTACAACCAGATGTAGATGACTTCGCAACAACTAGAATATACTCAATTACAGTATGTCCAGCAACAACTAAATCCCATGCAACAACAATAATTCAATCAACCACAATATCAGCAGCAAGGAGGATTTTAAGAAGGACGAGGTGGAGGTTTTGGTCGAGGAGGAGGACGAGGTCATAGACTTGTGCAATGTTATAATTGTGGAGTACTGGGACATTATCAATGAGACTTCCTAAACTTTCAAAAAAATTGTACTTATTGTATCGCTACTAAACACACTATTGAGAACTGTCCATATTTGATCACGAAGTGGTAGGAAAGGAAAATTCCACAGTTTTAGAACCGAAACTAGAACCAGTTGCAGAACCATAACCAAAACTAGATTCAGAATCAAAACCAGAATGCAAATCATAATGCGAATCAACCAATGAATCCACCACCAAACCAGAACCAAGGACCAACTGTTGCAAAGATCTCTGTAGAAACCAGAATGAAGGATGCTGATGTTGCAGTCATTACTCATGGAGGTGCGACAACAGGGGATGATCACCCATTTCCACAAATTCAATTGGTTGGAAAGAAGAACGTACAGTTCAATGTCGACATTAAGAGGGACACATTATTTGAGGCACGTAATGTGATAAGGAGAGATCCGGGTAAGTTGCATAGTTATGAAATGCCGCCTTCTTTTAATTCAACTTTGGTAGCAGGACCATCATGATAGCATGGTACCTTGTAGAAACTCTTTGAAAGTTGTTTGTCGTTGGAAAAAGATCCTAATGTGCTCACTGATATTGCGAATCTGTTGCATCGAACAGAAAAGGGACAAAATGAGTCCACAATGAACTCTTTGCACAATAAAAAGACGGGGAAAGAGATGCAAATGAATATTCATATTAGGGATTATGAGGTAGATTGAGTCATTTTGGATCTAGGATCAGATGTTAACATTCTAACAAAGCATACATAGGAAAAAATGGGGAAACCATAGTTGGTTTGGTCCCATGTGCAGCTGCGACTGGCTAACCAGGACAGAGTGACATCGATTGGGCATGTTCTGCATATTGTAGTGGAAGTTGAGGGGATGAAGACTTATGCCGATTTTGATGTTATTGAAGTTGTTGATGGCGATGGCTCATATCCCACACTGATGGGGATTGGATGAGCCAATGACAAGTTAGTGGTGGTTAATTTCAAGAAGCGCGCCATGACATTTGAGAACCACGACATCATATTCATAGCGCCAATGGACCTGAATGAAGGAAGAATATATGTTGATTCGATTAAGGAAGAAGTTGTAGGAGGATTGGATCACGCATATAACATATCAAAGGATTACACCCATCTGACTGTCGACGGTGAACTCAGTTGGCGCAGTTCTAGCTCTGCGTCTTCAGACTTTGATGATTCTTTGGAGAACGAGAATAATCGAATGCATGAAGTATCGATTCAGAAGCGTGTCCTGATTACTCAGTCATTGTGCCGAGTCGCAACTGATACTGTTGAATTTCCAGTAAATGAAGAACTACCTGATTTTTCTGAGTTTCTAGTTGAATTTGAGGATAAGGTGTCAGAACCACAGAGATTGTTGGAGTTGGATGAAGCATTGAAGGCTACCACAACAAGTTGGTGGGAAACACATAAGAAGTCAATCAACGGGTGGTCACAGTGTTTCAGGTTGATGACAACTCACTTTGGTGAAGCACAAGAATACCACGCAGAGATGTATGATGGACAAAATGATCCCAGTTCTCACTTGCTTGCATGTCAGACCATGTGGGAATCATGACCAAAGGATGAGTTGTTACATGCTTTTGTCCACACGTTGGATGAAATGATGCGATTGTGGTATGTATCAGCTGAGTTTCACAGAGAGATCACTACATAGGAAGAGTTGTCGATTCACTTCAATCACACCTTTAGTTTCACAGATACCAATCCGGCTATTCATAGTGCATTGCAACACATCTATGATGTTGTTCTGAAGGTAGTTCTAGTTTCATATCAAGTGGATCCGCATGAAACATGTCCGATGCAGTCAACGATGGAGTGCTGCAATGTAACATGAGGACCAAAGGATGGTGATGATCAACAAAACATCAATATTCCAGATAGAGAAGGCAGTCGAGATTTCACAGCACATGACATACCGACATATCCAATGTATCAAGCATTAAAAATTTAGAATGTCAACATCAGGACAGAGGAGCAACTGGAGTTCGTGAATATTGGGGACTACTGGGATGAATAAACCATGCAAAGATCACAGATCTGTTGAATGAATTCCAAGATTTGTTTCCTACAATTTTTTTTGAGATGAAGGGGATATTGGGAGATTTGGGAGAGATGAAGATACCACTGAATCCTCACCTGAATTCATGATACAAGGAGATGGTTAAGGATGAGCTCGACAGAATGCTGGATGATGGGATAATAGAACTGGTTGAGGAATCAGAATGGATCAGTCCCATGGTGTTGCAAGATAAGAAGACATGTGAGGTTTGGATTTGCTTTAACCTCAGAAAAGTGAATGATGTCTGTCTGCATGATTTGTTTGCACTAATTTTGAGCTTGCTAGCACCTACAAATGTTGGGTCTTCTTCCTCAAGCCAAAGTCATAAGTTTTTGACCTCTTCAAGGTTTTTAAAGCCTTAGTTGAGAACCAGTATAGAAGAAAGCTCAAGGTCCTCAGATTTGATAATGGTGGAAAATTTATCAATATGAATTTATACAATATTGTGAAGATGTAGGTATCCAGATGAATCACTCTATTCCTTACACACCTCAAGAAAATGGTGTTTCTAAGAGGAAGAATAGATCTCTCAATGAAATGGCCACTTACATGATGGAGTCTAAATTTTTGCCACCAAAGTTTTGGGATTAATAAATCAGCTATGCACCTTATATCTAGAATAGAATGCCTCACAAATATATTGATGGAATAACTCCTTTAGAATCTTTGAGCGGACACAAACCTGATGTGTCCCACTTCAGGATTTTTGGCTCTAAATATTGGGCTAGAATTCCACCAGAAAAGAGGAAGGATTTCGAACCCAAAAGTCAAGAATGACTATTTTTTTGGTATTCAAAATATTCCAAAAGGTATAATATGATAAAAATTATCACTCAAAAATACTGCATTGAAAGGAGTGTTTTGTTTGAAGAAGAGCCTATGCTAGCAACAAAAATTGGAGAGTCCTATTCATCACCACCACCTATGATTGTAAGTGAATAATTTAATATTTTTTCTGATTTTGATATGTCCAATAATGAAGATTTAATTTCAGATACTAACGCTCCTACAATACCAAAGTGGGGAGCAAATACAATTCAAGCAGTTGGGGAAATAGCTGGTAATCCTAGTGATCCTAGAAGAACTAGATCTCAATTTGAGAGTGCCCTTTTTGTCAAGGACACATGATTTGATGAGAAGTCTTATATAATGGTTGAATCATATCGACAAACATATGAAGAAGAATCAGAATATCCAATATTCAAAACAACAATGAAAGAGGAATACTATTCGCTCCAGAAGAACAAGGACATGGGAACTAGTCAATCTCCCACCAGGGAGAAAGCTAGTCGAGTGCAAATGGGTATTCAAGGAAATGTTTGCTGCTGATGGCTCTCCTCTAAAGCATAAGGAAATTTTAGTGGCCAAGTAATTCTCCCAATTCTAAGGAATTGACTACAAAGAGACCTTTGCACCAATGGAAAAGATGGATTCTATAAGATTAGTTTTGGTCATTGCATCTTCCAAGCAATGGGAGGTACATCACATGGATGTAAAGAGTGAATTTATACATGGAGATATCAAAGAAGAGATATATATGAAACATCCTGAAGGTTCTGTTACTAATCCATCTCTTGTGTGCAGGTTGAAGAAATCACTATATGGGCTAAAACAAGCTCCTAGATCTTGGTATGCCAAGATTGATGGCTTTATGCAATCACATAACTTAAGTAGATGAAAATATGATACAAATGTCTATTTAAAGCTGATTCATGGTCCAATAATTATTATTGTTTTGTATGTGGATGAAATTTTGATGACAAAAAGTTCCATGAAATAAATTGCCTTCTTGAAGGATGCTTTGAACTGTGCCTTCTCCATGACTGATTTGGGATAGTTGAGCCAATTCTTGGGGATTGAGATTTCACAATAAGCCCTTGGAATGAAAGTACATCAGTCAAACTATGCTTCAGACCTGATAAATTTTTTCAAAATTAACGATCTCAATCCAAACAAGTCTCCTTTCTTGTCAAGAGTTAATCTTGAAGAAGAAAATTCAACTCCTTTGGTAAACAAAACATTGTATAGGCAGCTAGTTGGTTGTCTACTCTATTTGACTCACACTCGACCTGATATTTATTATGCAGTGAGTGTGGAATATAGACACATGGATCAGCCACATGACATCCATTTAATGGTATCAAATAGAATCTTGAACTTTGTGCAAGGAACACAGACATATGGGATTCACTATGTTGCAAAATCTAACCTAGAGTTAGCTGGTTTTACTAAATATGATTGGGAAGGTGATAACATTGATAGAAAATAAAACTATGGATATGTGTTTATTCTTGCAGATGGAACAATCAGCTGGTCAAGTAAAAAATATTTTTCCATTGCACTTTCTTCTACAAAGGCAAAATACAGAGGAGACGTGAATGAAACTACTCAAAGTTTGTGGTTAAAGAGTATACTTGGATAGTTTGGGATCATATCTGACACTTCCACAATCATTTACTCTAAAAACCAAAGTACTAGCTGAATCTCAATAGACCCAGTACATAGGCAATGAACCAAACATATAGAGATCCACATGCACTACATCAGAGGGCTTGTGCATGATGAGGTCATTGCTTTGCATTATTGTGCATCCTCTGAGCAAGATGCAGACATCTTCACCGAGGAATTTCTTGAGAAGACATTCAAAAATTTCAAATCATTGCTTGGGATAGCTGATCATATGGTGAATACTGATTGAATACATGATTTAACAAATTTTTTTCATGTCCATGTTTAAGGGAGGATTTTCCCCTTGTGGTTTTGCATCTTTGCTTGTTTTATGGACAAGCAGTATGTAAAGGGTGAGTAAGCCTTGTTCCTAGGCCCTATAACTATGATATATTTCTGATATTTCACATAATCCAGTATTAATAGGGGGTGTTATAATAATAAAAAACTAATTCCTATACTTAGGATACATTAATTAATCTTTTTTATTAATTGCCTAGGTCCTACACTAGCTAGTTGGAATCCACTTGCACTACTTGGTAAAAAATTGTCTAAACTTCCTCCATGAGAACCTTCACAATATTTTGGATAATATTCTGACAACTCAACAGAATTCCCAACTTAGTAAGTGTGAATTCTTTCCTTATCCACAGTTAGACTGATTTTCAATAACTTTTAATTAGGTAAAAGGTGAAAGCTAGTCACATGGAACCTGTCTTGTTTTTTGCACAACTCATACTCCATATTTTTCTCTCCTAAAAGCATGAGTATATTGAATTTCCATCACTTATAATTTTACGTACCTCATTCAGTCAATTTGTGACCCCCTTGACTGGTCTAGAAAGTGCTTTATGCACCTAGGGGGGATTTTTGACTTTTAGTAAGCTTGCTTTTGTGAGGATTCAACTTGTCACCTTAGGCATTCAAATCCCTGATGTAATTATATATTTGGACAGTCTATTATTTTATAAGGTAGTCTAATGTAAACTTATTCAATTCAAGTTTGTGTTATGAACCAATTTTAGTTTCTAATTTGAGTGGATCTATGCATGTCTTCAAGCAATTTTTGTGGGTTCAATTTCACTAAGTATGGGATTAATTTCCACACGTTTGGACTAAATATAATTCTAGTTTACCATCAAATATTTTATTTGTCCTCCAGAATGTGTTGGTTGTTGATTTGTGGATTGGCGATTTCCCTCTATCTTTGAAGGGGAAGGAGGATTTCAGTTGATACAATGGTGGTTGGTGGAGCGAAGCATCGTCTTTTGGGGAGAAGGCTACGGGTAGAAGAAAACTTAAACTTGAGAAGGTAAGAAAAAAGAAGGTGCATTGTGTGCTTGGAAAGGATATAACGTTTGATATGGTTCAATCTTTATCCTCTAGGAATTTATTAGGAAGGTTGGAATACATTAAAATTTCTAGAACAAAGCTAATCAAATGGGTTACTGATACTTGGAAGCCCATTATAAATCATACACTGAGATTTATCTCTCTTGTAAATGGATGGTTCTACTTTCATTTCATCTCAGTGGAGAGCATGGAGGAGATTTTATCTAGATTCTGGGTTATTGGCCATGGTTCTTTGGTCCTTTATTAATGACACTATTCTTTTTATCCATGGAATGAAAAGGTTACGAAGAGGCATTTATGGGTCTTATTTCTAGGTTTTCCCTTGTACTGTTGGAGTTTTAGGGATTTTGTGGATATTGGGAACTCCATTGGTAGATTTATTATGATAGAAGACTCTATTTTGTTTTCTATGGATAGGAGAATCCCAAGAATTTTGGTTGAAGTAGATGTGACTAAGGGGCTTCCTGAGGAGATTGAATTTCTATGGGATGGATGTTTTTTTTTCGAAACCCATGATTATTGGAAAATTCCTTTCAGATGTCATAAGACTAGACATTTGAAACACGCCTGGATTGGAATATTTGCAGAAAAAAAAGAGGTTTTAAAAGAATCATATGACTTATTGATCCCGACGTTGGGCGAGGAGTCTTAATTCCACCTTCCTATTCCTATGGATGCAAATTCAGATGCTAATTTTGTGGCTAAGTTTCGTAATACCATTCATCTGTCATTAAATTTTCTTAATGCCGAGGATATTTTGAAAGAGTTGAAATTTAATTCCCCATTTTGTGAGAAGACTGAATCTCCACTTAATAGTGATTCTATGGAGGTGTTAGAATCGATTGAGAATAGGAATATTTTTTTGGATCAGTTGGTTTTTGGGGTTGGTTATGACTTTGAGGTTTAGTAGGAGTTTCTAAGGGTAGGTTTGTAACTTCTTCTGATGGTTTTGAGAATGAGGCAAATCCCATGTTATCTACGAATAAAAATACCAATATTGAGATCTCTCCTTCACCTATTGAGGATGATTTGATTATTTTTGTTCTTCCTACTAGTCCACAGAATGGATTATCATTTCATGAGTCTAAACTGAATTGTGAAAACAAGCCTGCAAATTTTTTTTTTTTTGGTTTAATACGGGAAAACCTAGATGTCTCTCCTATTGATTGGATTAGACATGTAAATGTTACTAAGAGGAAGAATCCCATGAATAAAAAGGTTTCATTCAATAATTCATAGAAGGATGCTCATAAGTTTATCAATCAAAAGGTTTCTTATTTATACTTTGTAGCCTTGGATTTTAATGATTGTTTTCATACTCACGACTATTTTGGGGTCCTTATAGTGGACAAGCCCCTTGTTGATGGTTCTTAATGTTAGTTATGTATTTAAATGTGTGTGGGATTTGTAGAAATCCCAAAATAACTTCATTGAGGAAATTGTTGGATTTATCCTCTCCGACGATTATCGTGCTTCAAGAAACTATGACTTCTACATAGAGAGCTTGTGACACTTTACTTAAGTTGAGGACTTCTTGGAAATGTTGTGGTATTGGTGCCTGTGGTTTTTATGGGGGTTTACTGATTGCTTGGAACCCTGTATTTGCATATTTCAAACCCTCTGTTTTGTTGTCTGGGTTGTTTATTGATGGTATATCGGAAGGGTTTTGATAAGCATATTGGGATTGTGAATTTGTATGGTCCTTAAAGTATAAGATTGGAGTTTTGGGAAGCTGTGGATGTATAAGGTATTTTAAATTACCATTCATTAAGTATTGTAGGTGATATGAACTTAATTCTTTATGTAGATGATACCTAGGGAGAAAACACGGTCATTGATCCCATGGATTCTTACTTCAGAGATTTGTTTCAAGGCACATGATTAATTGATGTTTTCCTTAATGTTATTACTCCAACCTGGTCAAATGGTAGAATGGGGAAAGATGGCGTGGTTAAAACATTAGATCGTTTTAAAGTAGTGAAATCCTTGGGATTACATATTGGAAGATATAGGTCCTGGGAAAAAGCTACTAGTATCTCTAATCATAAATCTATTTTTCTTCAACTGGATGTTGATTTCTCTTCGGGTTCTTATCCGTTTAAGTTCAACAGAACTTGGTTGGAGGAATCATACTTTTATGATTTGGTCTGTAAAAAATGGAATTCTTACCATATTGAAGATCACTTGTCTCTTGCTTTAAGTTTTATAAAGAAATTTAACTTGTTAAAATTTGATGTTGCAAAGTGGGATAAATTAAAGAAAAAGGAGAAATCTTTACAGTTATCCAGGATTAAGGAGGAGAATGAAGATTTGTTGATTTTTGTTGATGATAATTTCTTCTCATCCTGGAGGAAGGAAAAACTACTCAATTTGGAGTGTGGGAAGAACAAGATTCTTTGTTAGGTTGAGAGTACTACGAGACTTAAAAGTAGATCATTTTGGGTGGAATAGGGTGATAAGAATACAAAGTTTTTTCAGAGATTTGAAAATAAAAGAAGAATGTTAAATTCCATTTAGGAAGTGAAATATAATGACAGAATTGTCAAGGAATATTCTCATTCTATTAAGGATGATGTCGTTCCATATTTCAAAGGTATTTATAATGATAGCTCCTCCTCCAGTCTGGAATATCAACTGAAGACTATTAAGAACTTTCCAAGGTTCTTTAGTATTTATCAAGAGGGTTTACATGTGGGTAAAGTGATCACTTTGCAAGATATTAAAGATGTTTTAAAAAAAATTGAGAGGGACACAAAGTCTCAGACCCAGTGGTTGGGCTGTAGAATTTTTTATCCACTTATTTGAACTTTTTGGGATGGAACTTAGAGAAGCTGTGGAAGATATTGGGATTAATTGGAATCTTCCTAAGGATATGAATGCTACTTATATTAATCTGATACTGAAAAAGGATAATCCTGGGTATTTCGATGATTATAGGCCTATTTCACTTTGTAATTTGATTTATAAGGTGATTACAAAGCTTATTTTGAATATGATAAAACCTATGCCGGAGAAGTTTATTTCTCTTGAACAATTTGGTTTTATTTCTAATTGTCAAATTCTGGAGGTTGTGGTGGTGGAGCAGGAATATTTGAATTCTATTAAGAATAAAAATCTCCAAGAATTCATTTTAAAAATGAAACTTATTAAAGCTTATGATCGGGTTGGCTAGACTTATCTTCGACTTATATTGATTCAGATTGGTCTCTTGCTTGATATCGTCTTTTGTTGTCTTGATCAATGGTGCTCCAAAAACTTCTTTTACTAGTGGAAGAGGATTACAGAAAGGTTATCCATTGTCATCTTTTTTTATTATTATTTTGGCTATTGAATTTCTAAGCAGACTAGTTGTTGAATCTAAAGCGAAAGGAAAAATTAGAGGTACTAAAATCAGTCCTACTCTTTTTATTTCCCATTTATTGTTCGTAGATGATGTGCTAATTTTTGGGAGTGCTTCTAGAGAGGAATGGAATATGTATAAGGTCATTTTGGATATTTTTTGTAGAGAGTTGGGTATGAGATTAAGACCATAAAAGTCAAATTTTTCTAGTAAATTGTGATGATGAGAAGATGTGAGATTTGATTTCCTCTCTGTTTGATTTTAAAATGAAGGGATTGGATTATGGTTTTAAATATATGGGTTATTGTTGGGACATAGAAATGTCCCTTTTTCATCCACTTTATCTTCCGCTATTCTTCACATTTCATCATCCCATTAACCTTTTCTCATACCATTTCCATACATATATGTGGGTTTCACCTTATTATTTCCACTTTATTTATTTTTAGTATTATAAGTGAATTTATGATTAAATAATATAAAATTAACATGTTTTTCACTAATATCT
Organism: Pseudotsuga menziesii; assembly: GCA_001517045.1. Classification (NCBI taxonomy): domain Eukaryota; kingdom Viridiplantae; phylum Streptophyta; class Pinopsida; order Pinales; family Pinaceae; genus Pseudotsuga; species Pseudotsuga menziesii. The sequence goes on along the minus strand of LPNX010636565.1, from coordinate 18,975 downwards.
CAAAGTATGGATGAGCTTTGTAATGTGTAGGAATATGTGAAGGATTACTTCAAAGAAAATAATTCACGTATATCTCCTCCATCATTTCAAGGAGATAGTTATGCAAAGAATATTCTAAGGAGAAGATCATGGAGATTTGGTTGAGAGACATGTGGAGAATTTGTGAAAGATATGTGGAGGATTTGAAGGGATCATATCTTGTAATAATAGGAAAGTAGTTTAGTGGTTGAGTGAATAGTGGATCTCTCATTATGAGATGGTTATTTCCTTCATGTATAAAAGAGAGTGCTCTCTCTTCATTTCAGAATAATAATTATTAAATGGGATATTATCTTAGAATATTTTAGATCTTAGATTATCTTAGAGAATAGTAGATTGTAGAAGTTAGTCTTGACTTTGTAATATGGAAAAGGGAAATCTTAGCTTTTGTTCATAATCTTGGTTTGATGCTTTCATGATTTATGATTGATTCTTGTGATGTAATTTAAGATTTCTTTATTGTTAATGTGAGCTCACATGTGTTGTCTGGTTGCTCTTCATATGTTGTCTTTCTTTTATGCAATTTACTTTCAGCCATGTGTTTCATCTTCCAGCATTAGATTAACAATTGCTTGTTTCAGTTCAAGGGGGGTTAGATTAGATTAGTCTTAGTTTCATGGTGGGTTATATTAGCTTAATTTCACTTCAGTCTTGCATATACTTTGCAGGTGCTTCGTAAGCCTACGAACCTCGGATTGACAAATTAAATGGCTGGGCAATTACTACAACGGAACTAAAACGACATTAATTCGGCCCAACATTTTAGCGCCATTGACGGGGAAGCACGATGGATTGAGGTGTAGATTTCAATTCCTGCAAGTGTGGTAGTGTAGATTTCAATTCCTGCAAGTGTGGTAGTGTAGATTTCGATTCCTACAAGTGTGGTAGCATAGATTTCAATTCCTGCAAGTGTGGTAGTGTAGATTTCGATTCCTGCAAGTGTGGTAGCGTAGATTTCAATTCCTGCAAGTGTGGTAGTGTAAATTTCAATTTTTGCAAGAGTGTTTAATTTCCGCAACTGTGAAGAGTTATTTATTTTTTTAGAGTGTTTTTGTTTGTTTGTTTGTTTTTATTTAAGATTTTTAAATTTCAGTTTTGGGTGCTGTAAGAATCCCTTTTTCAACATGGTTTAACAATGAGTATGAGTCTGGAACTACTCACTCATTCCTTGGCAAAAGATGGATTTTCCTCTTCCCAGGAAGATGAAGTCTTGGAAGCAATAAGAGATTTAACTACTCCTGCAGAATCAAATGAGGAATCATCATCCGAAAACTCCTGCACATGTGAAGGTGAACACGTATTTGAACAGGAGATCGATGAAGATGAACACGAGATTGATGGAGATGAAGAGGAGTTGCAACATGATTTGAGGAGTGAAAACTATGTCTATGAGAGCCCTATCGAACGATGGTTTCAAGTGAGTATGATGTTAGAACAATTTAGTTTTTCTTTTTATTTAGTTAGATCACAACCACAACAATTAAATTCGTTCATCTTGGTATATTTCCATTGTTCATTCACATAATTGAAAGATAATATATTCCTATTATTGTTGCGTGTATGGATACACTGGCTATTTGATTACACGTAACCTTTTTCTAGTTCCCAATTAGCAGAGAGTAGGTAGGATTTTATTTTTAGTTTTTAATTTCACTTAGAATAAGTATGCTCTCCTCCATGCTTCATGCAATCGCGAGGATCAAAAAGTAGGATGTTTTCTAACATTTTCAGGAATGAATAATTAATGTTTTGCAACATGCTTAATTGATTTCATCTTTATTTTGCAATTCATTATCTCTGTTTGCTAAAAACTTTTTCAATTTGTAAAATAAAACTAGTATGCCATTTCATTTTTAAGCTGAACAAACGCTGAAATTATAATGCTAAAAAGCAGCTACAACTCCAAGCTGAAACAACACAAATCTACTGCATTTTTTTGACATTTTGGCTTGTTAAAATTCTCTAAAACATAGTCGGGACAGTCCTATTTTTAGGGAACATAAGGGCTTCATTTTAAAACCTGTTTCTATACAAAGTATCCCTTTAAGTCTAGTTTCCAATCCAATTTGAATTCTTCAATTTGGTTCTAAAACGAAAAAGATATGGTCAACATACTGACTGGGGGTGGAGTAGGCAGCTCAAGAACATAGTTGGTACAGTCACGTTTTGGGAGACCTAATGGATGAATTTTAAAAACATGTTTCTGCTGCATACTTTCCTATCAATCTAGTTTACAACACATTTTGAATCATTTTATTTCGATATCGTATGAAAGAGATATGCCCAAAATATTGACTACCTATCCTAAATCTACACTCTAAAAAAATCTGCTTTCTCAGCTGTTCATTGGAATATTTGACCCATCAATTATTCTTGTATTCAAAACTTGTTTCTATTGGATATACCTAGATGAATATATTTTCATCTTCAATTGGAATCACATCAATCCATCTTTTAACGAAAAATTTGTACTCAAAATAGTGACCGTTCGTCTAGGCTGAAACTCACAAACAACATTAGGACGCAGGCTGTTATTCAGATTATATGATATACCATGCCATAGAATTTTTAAAACCTATTTCTACTAGAAGTATCCCTATGAATCCACTTTATTTTTTCTTTGAAATCATTCAAATCGGGCGTGAAACAAAGAAGTTATTACCAAAACACTGTCAGGTAGTCTACGCCGGCCCAACATTTTGGCGCCGTTGGCAAAAGTTCAGAATTTGATTTAAAGATATCTTGCAAAACCTGGGCTATTTTTTCCTGAAATTTGGACAGGCAATGAATAACATCATGAAGAACAACTGTGGCAAGTTTTAGCTCAGTCCAGTGCACGGTTTTCAATAAAATGACCATCATCACCTACAGCCAATTCACATTTTTTCTCGAAATCCATGATGTGGGTTTGCCTAATTTTTGGTGTGGAGATGAATTATAATGGTAGTTACTTTCTTGAAAAATTTCATCCTACCATAGTTTGTATTTTGTGAAATATTGGTTCAGGAAGTTCAGCTGCAACACATTTTTATTCATGTCCATCTACAAAAGTGCATAAATTGAAATGGGCATATCTTTCAATTGGTAAGTTGGATTCTCATGATTTTTGTACAAGAAGTGTATAATACCAAGATGAACAAGCTTGGCAATTTTCATCCCAATCCAATGTATGATTTTTGAGAAAATGGCCATAATCACCTACAGCCAATTTGTATTTTTCTCGAAATCTGTGATGTGGGTTTGTCTAATTTTTGGTGTGGAGATGCATTAAAATGGTAGTTACTTGCTTGCAAATTTTTTTTCTTCTTAAATTCACTTTGACAATAATCGCATATGAAACCAGCACGAGAAAGAGGTAATTTTCTTTGCAGCTTATGTACTTCTTTCTGCATGATATGTTTTCTTTTACGAACTTCTCACAATTTTTATGCTAGGTTGCATGAGGATATACAACCAGATTAGTTGGGGAGGGAGAAATATATTCAATACATATTCACTAATAAGTTTTCATGCAGGATTTTGTACTAAAGTTTTTTTTCCAGGTTTCAGAGACAGTCGCATTTTGCTGCTGAAGTGATTTTTCAAAGAAATACAAAATTTTTGAGAAACATGCTTTGATAGACAGCCAGAAGGAGCTGTTACTCATGATGTTTGCTCATAAACATCATAATGTTGGTTGTTACACAGAAACCATCCATAAACTTGCGTCATGATTGCTTATCCATATTTTTCATTTAGAGCACCTTCATCATCCATGTCTTGAAGTCCACTTTCCATCACTTTATCTGTCATGAATTCACACATGCCTATCTTTCTGAGTTGCATACATCCCTTTATCTTTTTCAGTTCATTTTTCCATTCCAGTTTGTCTTTTGAATAAAACCAGCTCCCTTTCCATGACTACATAGTCTTGCCATATCCATTGTTTGACTCTGAGATCTTTTCACTGATAGTCCTACCAATCTTTTTATACCAAGTCGTGTTGACTGATGTGGGATTCCTTAAGGCCCACCTTTCAACAAGTCTTTTCCCATCGACCTCAGCACCTTATCTGGGATATAGACTAGAGTTCATTATTGAGTACCTAGAGGCTTGCATGCCTTAATGGCAAGTTCTCTTGTTGACAATCATGGGAATTCATCAATGTCCCTTGATCGTCAGATCTTACAAGTGGCTCGACATCAACACATCTATTCACACTTCACAAGATGTACTTGGGTACCTTGGCACTCATTGACATCACCAGTGAGTTACCTTGCATTGGTTAACGACATTCATCAATGGCTGGTAATCCAATGATTTCTCTTCATGCTCGACCTCGACACATTTATTCGCATGACTAGAATTGTACCACTGGGTTTTTTAGCAGGTGAAGACTATACATTATTTTTCATGACTCCATCAGCAATTGCAGAAACATGAATTCAAATCTATGAGTATACCATAGTTCCACTTTCTGCCTTCCACATTTTCCATTATTTATTAGCAGCAATTCAAATTCCTCCACTTCACATTACAGCAGTTCCAGCATTTACAGCTGCAGCAGCATTTACAGTTACATATTCTCCATGATTCAGCAGTAGTAGTTTCAATTCCTTTACTGCCCATGATCTAGCAGTTACAACTGCTGTAGCAGTGACACATTCCACGAGCCAGTGGCATCAACTACATTCCTATTGCATCGTTCATCTACTTTTTGGGTAAGTGGGGGCATGTTGTTTTCTAAACTTTAATCATGCAATTCCTTACATGCTAGAAATGAATAATTTGGAAAATTCCTTCACCATGCTCCATTTCTTTCATAGCCCATGCTAGGTTGCATAAGGACATGCAACCACATCAGTTGGGGAGGGGGAACTATATTCAATACATACTCACTACTATCATTCCATTCTTTTCACCACCATCACCCATTTTTCATTTCATTTACCATTCATGAGCATTTCTTTTCCAACAAATCCTCTATTGCACTTTGTTTCATACACATTGATATACATATTGGCATGATTCATAAAGATAAAGAAAAGACTTCCTTATTCATGATGATGCTTTCTATGAACATTAATAGCTTATCATTTTCAGTGAGTGTATGGTTAATTTATTATGCAGCTAGAAAACATATGACGAAATGAATGTTGTTAACACAAGAACCAACATTATTTACATTCATGGTTGTCACACAAGAACCAACCATAAGGAAAATGTCAGCTGTTACTCATGCATTTCACATCATGAAATGAATGTTGTTAACACAAGAACCAACATTCTTTATATTCATGGTTGTCACACAAGAACCAACCATAAGGAAAATGTCAGCTGTTACTCATGCATTTCACATCATAAAATGAATGTTGTTAACACAAGAACCAACATTCTTTATATTCAAGGTTGTCACACAAGAACCAACCATAGGGAAATGCTAGTTGCTACTCATGTATTTCACACCCTGGAAATATTCATTGTTAAAAAGACATCATCAATAAAAGACAAAGTTTAGATGCCAAAAGTTCTTGAGAAGAGCCATACACGGTTGCATGAGGACATGCAACAAGTTCAGTTGGGGAGTATGTTGGGACGTAGAAATGTCCCTTTTTCATCCACTTTATCTTCCGCTATTCCTCACATTTCATCGTCCCATTAACCTTTTATCATACCATTTCCATACATATATGTGGGTTTCACCTTATTATTTCCACTTTATTTATTTTTAGTATTATAAGTGAATTTATGATTAAATATTATAAAATTAACATGTTTTTCACTAATATCTCAAAGTATGGATGAGCTTTGTAATGTGTAGGAATATGTGAAGGATTACTTCAAAGAAAATAATTCACGTATATCTCCTCCATCATTTCAAGGAGATAGTTATGCAAAGAATATTCTAAGGAGAAGATCATGGAGATTTGGTTGAGAGACATGTGGAGAATTTGTGAAAGATATGTGGAGGATTTGAAGGGATCATATCTTGTAATAATAGGAAAGTAGTTGAGTGGTTGAGTGAATAGTGGATCTCTCATTATGAGATGGTTATTTTCTTCATGTATAAAAGAGAGTGCTCTCTCTTCATTTCAGAATAATAATTATTAAATGGGATATTATCTTAGAATATTTTAGATCTTAGATTATCTTAGAGAATAGTAGATTGTAGAAGTTAGTCTTGACTTTGTAATATGGAAAAGGGAATCCTTAGCTTTTGTTCATAATCTTGGTTTGATGCTTTCATGATTTATGATTGATTCTTGTGATGTAATTTAAGATTGCTTTATTGTTAATGTGAGCTCACATGTGTTGTCTTGTTGCTCTTCATATGTTGTCTTTCTTTTATGCAATTTACTTTCAGCCATGTGTTTCATCTTCCAGCATTAGATTAGCAATTGCTTGTTTTAGTTTAAGGGGGGTTAGATTAGATTAGTCTTAGTTTAAGGGGGGTTAGATTAGATTAATCTTAGTTTCACGGGGGGTTATATTAACTTAATTTCACTTCAGTATTGCATATACTTTGCAGGTGCTTCGTAAGCCTACGGACCTCGGATTGACAAATTAAATGGCTGGGCAATTACTACAACGGAATTAAAACGACATTAATTCGGCCCAACAGTTATTATTTAAAACCAAATTTTTATCGACTTCAAATTTAGTACTGGATTCCACAAAAAGTGGAAAAAATGATAAGTTCCTGGACCTTCAAATGGTGCTCTTTGGGAGGTCATCTTGTTTTAGCAAAATTTGTTTTGGAAAGCATTCCAGTTTATTGGTTTTCTTTAGGTATGATTCTGATTTCTATCATCAACTCTCTTAGAAGACAAAATTTTAACTTTATTTGGGCAGGTAAGTTGGATCAAAGTAAAATATATCTCTCATCATTGGAAAGTATATCTCATCCAAAGAGTGACAGTGGCTGGGGATTGAAAAGTTTGGTTATACTTGGGCAATCTTTTCTGCAAAATCTTGTCGCAAGGTATTTTCGGTAATAATTTGTGGAGTAAAGTGCTGAGTCTTAAGTATATTAAATCTTTATTTGTTGCTCAATGCTTAATAATTCAGCCAAAGGTTCCTTCTAATTCTTCTCACATGTGGAAAGTTTATTAAAGTCACTCCCGATTATAAAAGAATGGATTATTTGGAGAGTCATTCAAGGTATACATGTTCATATTGGCATGGATATTATTGTTTATTTTATTGGGAATTACCAATATTAAAATGCTTTGATATCTATGCTTCATTCAACTAATATTCAAGTTCTTTTCTAACTTAGATCAATTGTGGATTTAGGCTTATTTACAAATTATTGGCGTTCTGCATCGGATATGGGTCTGCTTCTTTGGTTGCAAAAGAATGGAATGATTTTGTTAGAAATTTAAATGTGGAAGCTAGTTTTTTAACTGTTAAATCTTATGAGATGGTGTGGGATTGGGGAAAAGTCAATGGCATTATTTCAGCAAAGGAAACTTATAATTATTTATTGTCTAAGCAAGAATTCACTTATCCAAAGTGGTGGGCTAAAAAGTTATCGAAATGGAGAATCCCTTAGAGAATTCGTTGTTTTTGTTGGAGACATTTACCATCATACACACTCGTTTTGGTCAAGTGGTTAACTGAGTGTGATTGAATGGCTAAGAGTCAGTTAAGCTAGACTCACTCATTGATTTCGAATTGCCTCCTTATGTATTCGAATTTCTCACTCATTCAAGCTATTGCTTGACATTGGTATTGTAACTATTCATTGTTTATTGAATATACAGAGAGGAAACCATTCTGGTTCTGATTAACACCATTTCATGAGTTATTTGTTGATTATTCTTTGATGATATTGATGCTTTGTTCCTATATCAACGTGCAAGAATAATATGGTCTCATAGCTTACGGTGGGACAAAGATCTATCTCTCAAAAACAAGCTTTTTGACAGATTTCTGCATGAAATTTGAGCAATAGCTAAAAAATATAGCACTGCACCAGAAGCAAAGGCTTACCACTTAATACCCCAAGTAAAGAACTTGTTGATCAAGTTTGCTTGATTGACTATGCTGGGTGTGATGAAAGCCTAAAATGTGCAGGCTGTTCGACCTTACGGTGCCCCTTGTTTTGATTTGCAGGTTTTAACATGTACAACTTTGAATGGACTCATCAATCCCTCTTCTCACCCCATTCACAAGCTATTCAGAATGGAAGTTGAAGCTGATTGCATCTCTGAAGAGACGAGGTCTCTGTGAGGTGTCTATTGGACTTGGACAAAAGTCTTATGAGAATGATAATGACTGGCTAAATGACCGTGATAGAGCTTTTGGAGCAATATGTCTGGCCCTTTCTCCTAGCTTGTACTACCTTATTGGTTCTGTTGAATACCCAAAGGATCTCTGGAAAAAATTGGACAGAACCTTTGGAAAGCAAAATGAGGATCATAATAGCACTTTGGATATCACATCCAGCACCACAAGAGTTCTTTACTCAAAATTATCAGCCTCTAATCTCTCTGATAAGTTGTTCAAGATGAAGATGAAGCAGAATCTTCTACACATTCAATTCAAATTGAAGAGAGTCTCCATGCAGTGACTCCTTCTCCTGATGCTCCAAATGAGATCTCTGAATCTCATCTCCTCATATTGATGAAACATAAGAAGACATTTGAATCTTTGATATTGAATAAAAATACTGCTGCACTTCCATGCAAACATTCATCGGTGATTTTCCTTTGAATTCTGTGCAAAATTTATTAGTAATTGCTTCCGAAAGTGAAGAGAAATTTGATTTTTCTCCCTCTAATGTTGCTGCTGGTGTGAAAATATGTAAAAACTTGGATATTTTGGAATAAATATCAGATTATAAGAGTGACACATTCTCTCCCCATGATCTAGATCTTCCAGTAAAATCCTGCAGGATTGCATGCACCAAAATTTAGAATTTTGAAGAAAAAGACAACTGTGCATCCACCGTCTCGGTTGACCATACTTTTGGATCTGATATGAAACTTATTGGATCTGATATGATATTATTTGGATCTGATCTGATATTTCTTGGTTCAAAATTTCAGATTCATAAACCTTCAGTACTTCTTGTAGCTGTTCTCATCAACGGTGTGAAGAAACAAGTACCGCAAGTCTCCTACAAAACTGCTGCTAGGGATTTGATTTGATTTCATAGTTTTGGATCTGTTGTGAACTTATTTAGATCTGATTTACATTCTGATATGATATTATTTTGTTCATATTTTAAAATCCAAGAGTTTCCAGTCATGCTTGTAGCTACTCTCACCAATTTTGGTGTGAAAAATCAAGTACCACAGTTCTTCTTCAATTTTGCTGTCGGGGATTTGGTGTTAGTTTCCTCTTATGAGGTTGCTGATATTTTATTTTGTGAATCATTAGCTATTTCTGAAGCTATATCAGATTATGGATCTCAAGCATTCTCTCTCCAGAGTCCCAGGGCTTCTCTACCTTTGGTCACATGCTCATCTCCTCACAGAACTAGTAAAGAGGAAGACATTCTGCATCTGCTTGGACACTTGCTCCTAAAAATTGGGGCTGATTTTACCACTCATGGTTTGTTGTTCAAGGCTGCAACATATCAGTTACTTGAGTGTTCCACACATGGTTTGAATCCTCAAGAACCTTTGCTCTCTCTTCAGATGATTTCAACTACTCTACATGGGTCCAGTTTTCACCGTGCAGTTGTTTATATTTCTGATTCAGTTGAGTGCATTGTTCTTCTTCCAAAGTGGAAGATTCCTCCAGAAATATTCATTTATTTTGGATTCAGAGGTTCACATGCACAGTCTTAGGATGCTATTGCATAGAAGAACCAATTCTTGATTTACTGCTTTTTAAGGGGGGGTATTTTTCTCATGAGGTTTTCCCAGTTTCCTTGGTTATATTAAGCAATTACTTTATTGTACAGGGTGACCTATGGCCTTTGTTTCCAGGGTCCTAGCATTTTTATGCATCTATGTTTTCTAACTCTTCCTGAGTATAGCTTAAGGGGGGGTGTTGGAGACATTTACCATCATACACACTCGTTTTGGTCAAGTAGTTAACTGAGTGTGATTGAATGGCTAAGAGTCAGTTAAGCCAGACTCACTCATTGATTTCGAATTGCCTCCCTAGGTATTCAAATTTCTCACTCATTCAAGCTATTGCTTGACATTGGTATCGTAACTATTCATTGTTTATTGAATATACAGAGAGGAAACCATTCTGGTTCCAATTAACACCATTTCATGAGTTATTTGTTGATTATTCTTTGATGAGATTGATGCTTTGTTCCTAGATCAATGTGCAAGAATAATAGTTTTTTGTGGTTTTTATTGGAGGGTAAAGTTCTGACGTGGGATAATTTGTTGAAAATATGTTTTGTATGTCCTCGTATTTGTTCATTATGCTATAAAGAGGAATAATCTATTCCTAATCTCTTTTGTAACTATTTCTTCTTCAAAAAGGTGTGGTATAGAATTTGTGAATTCTTACATATTCAAGAGCTTTGGTATCAGAAGGGTTTGACATTTTTTCTTTTGCATTGGGTTCATAATTGTAATGGTTATACTAAACTTCTAATGTTCACTTTATGGGAAGTATAGAAATCTTGCAATAAGATTATATTTGAAAATAAGAAACCTTCAGACTTTTTTGGTGAGAACTAGACCCTTAAGTTCCTTTTTTGAAATTTTTAAAAGGAAATCTGGAACTAAAATTCGGGTGATATGTAAACCAGTGGAAGTGAATGATTATGTCTCTGGTTTCTTTGACAAGGCTTCTCAAAATAGATTGTGTGGAGCTAGGATGTTCTTAAAGTTTAAGCAGGTACATTGTCTTCATATTTGCATGGGAGCTGGTGTTGGCACAAATACCATAGCTAAAGTTGTTTCTCTTTGGGGTTTGATGTGGGTGGCTCGTAGAAGATATATTTTAAATTTAAAAATTGGGGGTGATTCTCACATTGTTATTGAGTGGGAAACTTGGAGGGCATCCTTACATGCTATCAACTTAGTTTTTTGGATGAAGAAGATTGAGAATTTGGTTTTTTGGATGAAGAAGATTGAGAATCTGAAGGTGGTTTTTTCTCAAAAATCATTTTCTCATGTATATTGAGAACTTAATACTTTAATTGATACCTTGTCTAAGAAGGTGATTGGGGAGATGGAAGGTTCTTTATTTTTTGAAGAATTAATGGAGGAGTAGGTGGTTGATTTGGGAAGCTATGATGTGTTTATATATTCTTGAGTTTGGAATTATAATATGATAGAATTTTTTATTTCCTCTTTCTTGTTTTTTTGTACCAGAAATATATTTGATTTTCAATACCCATATTATCTGCATGTATTTGATGGATTGGAGCCATATTGATGTCTTATTTTCTCTAACACACCGAATATCTATTTATTTGTTAAAATACTTTAAATTTTTATTTTGGAGATTTTGTACAAGTGAGGTCAAAATTAATGTCATAGAATTATTATTATTTAATAATTAAAAACTAAGAGAAATCAAAACTAAAGTAGCTGTTAAAGAGTGTTTGCTGACCCACAAGGGGGAATGACAAATGGAAAAAATTGTTGAGTAAACTCTCAAGTGATGCAAGAGGCATATTCCCTAAAATTAGGTCGAGACTCCTTGTGGAGCATTAATAATGAACAGGTGGCTCATAAATGACCAAAGTCCTAGGAAAAATACTATAAAGTATTGGTCCCATCGAATAATAAGAAGGCTTGTGATGGAGGAGAAATGATCTACCTTATGCAAAGAGAGATAGAGCATTGATCAATCTTTTCCCTTTTGGTTCAACAAACGAGATCGAGGGTTCTAGAGAAAGTAAATTGGCTATTGTGGGAGTTGGTTGGGAGTAATGCCAACTTCAATTTTGTTTTCCCATCATGGTGGAAGGTTCTATTTTATTAACCTTGTTAAATTTCTAATCACATTTTTGAAATGATGACTATGCTAGTCTTTCTTAATATAATTTATGTACATGAATTATAGATTCAATACCTTATAAATATTTTCTCCTATTTTTGATTTATCCATGCATAGAAACAATAAAATTAGAAAATATATATTCCATATAAAAATTCATTATCAAGATAAGAAAATCCTATGCAATCTGTTATAAACCATTTGGGATAAATAACCAATAAGGCATTACATTCTTCTTTTAGCATTGTATAAAGATAACAAGTAGAGATTACAGGATTCTTATGAATTTTATAGATACATAAAATATTATCAAATTATCTGTTACGCAACGCTTATGCCATTATGGATGGAACTAACCCTTGTTATAATTCTAAATAAATTGTAAACATATTAAAAAAATGACAATCTGAACGTTGGGATCAATTAAAATGTTCATGCATACAATTGCAATGAAAAAAAAGACTCCAAACAATGGTTATTACAGTGGATGATGTAACTGGCAACTAAGTTTCCTTTCAAATTAATGTTTTCAACAAAACAAATCACTCTTCAACTCTTATAGACTGTATAACTAAGTCAAAAGGGACATAGTGCCATTCCTAAAGAATAACTTAAATCATACTTGCTCATAAAGTACGACTAATATCAAAGACATGAGCTATAATTTAAGTTTATTTCCTCTTTAAACATATACACTTAAATTAAATAGAAAATGGAGGTCGAGAATCCCTCTTTATCCAAACCCCATCATTGTGAAACATCATATCCCTTCCAAACGACAATCACGGTTGGTTACACATACCTTTTTTATTTGTATAATGGAGTTCACCATTGTAGACAAGCCACACCAGGGAATGCACATGCACAGAAAGATTTTAGTGTTAAAATCATTTTAGAGACAGAATACAATGAAGATCGAATATGGAGGTCTAGGTTAATACCTTTACCTTGAAACAGATCATTTGAATGCACACGAGGAAGCTTAAACCCATACTCCATAACCACCACCATTTTTATTTATAAATATGGACCAAAAATGAGTCATAGAAATTGCTCGTTTGTGAAGTCAACTAACCACACAACATCACTGCAAACATAGGTATTACAAGATTAAAAATAAATATGGAAAGTTAAAATAAAACCCAAACCATGAAACATTGAAGGAAACAATTACATTTTGGCATTGTAACTTTCTAGAATGAATGGCCATAACTATGAAGCTAAGTCAAAGATTCAAACTGCCGAGCTTATCCTCGGGCCACTCTTTTGAACCAACTATGTTTTTAATTAAAGAGTAACCATACCTAGCCTTTACCTCTTCTTCACCTGTCACATACAAGGCAAAGTTAGTTTTTGTTAAACTATATAGAGATTTTAGCTCCAAACGCTGATAAAATTGGAAACCTTACCTATTAAACTGTTCAAGAGTGTTGAGGGTTTATTCCTCCTCAAAGTTCTTTTATTACTTTACCCTATGCAAATGATATCATTAGTTTTATCCATTTTAAAAATTAGTTTCAAAGAAAAGGAAAATTTATGCTAAAGAGTTTTGTGATTACCGAAAGGAAATCCTAGCTCCTCTTTGTAGGAAGCTTATTCACCAACAGTCGAAGGTAGGAAAAAAACTTGTAAACCTTCCACACAAGGAAAATGAGACAACTTAAATTTTATGCAGAGGTAAAAAGCTCGGCTCATGTTCAAACCACACTGATACTCTTCAAACAAAAACCACAAATTTCGCACAATGCCGAGTTGAAAGGAGCATCACATGATGCGTTAAAACCAAAAAAGTATACTTTCATCCACATCGGTAGGTTTCTTAAACTTTAGAAAATCATAACCTTCATCGAGGATGTCTGAAAACAAAAATCAATAAATAACCAAAACAACGACTAAAGGATCGAGGTTCGCAACAACACAAACGAGTACACATTCCAAAATATTGTCTTAAACCCCATAGGCAGAGGACCAGGATGCGTTTCATTTTACAAAAATAAGTTAATATCTTCCATGGCTTTAAAAGTTTCCCGGGTTGCAATGTCAACTCGCAAGACCAGGGATGGACAACTAAAACCTCCTTTAAACCTTCATTAAAACCGCATGATCTGTCATCCATGCCTTTTAAACATTTTAATCCTTGTATCTCCCTTTTTTACATTTTATCCAATGCCTTATGTATCCCAGCATAGGATATACCTTAATATTACCATCGCTTGTATGGCATAGTCTTACAAGTGTTAAAAAATATCGGTTCCAAAGCCACTTAATCCTTGTACAAGGTGGTTAAACCTTTAAACCCAAAACCTGAATCATTTTTGGAACTAGAGAAAAATACTTGTGTTCAAAAGTATTCCATGGCTTAGGACAAGGGTCAAGGCCTTGGAGTCTTAAATATTAATATGTAAAAAGAACATAGATGACAACAACATATTACCTTGATAAGAAGCCGTAATATAATCCCAATGGTTTATCATAGTTATTTTTGACCTCAAGATTGACGATAAGTTATGCCAACATGAAAACAAGGAAAATTAGAATTGTAACCAAGTAAGTATAGGTTAAAAACAAGTTACGCACGTAAGAATAAATTGGGTACATTTAATTTTTTAAGTTTGTGTATTTTTGTAGTTGTGACAAAATGGTATCAAACCATAGTTAAAACAATCAACTTGAAATATGCCCAACGCTCAAACAAATACAAACCAATTTATGTTACGGTTTGATTCTCTTTCCAAACATGAAGAGAAATATATTTTGCAGGAAAAATGGAAAAAGTGGAAATGTCTACTGAAGGAGAATCCCATCCTAAAGAACCAGGAAAAATAGAAGAAGGGAATATTAGAGATGGTGATATTTGGCTAAATCTAAATGAAAGTGGGAATGATAACCACTTTGAACTCCTACAAACAGTAAAGGATTTGAAAGTGAAATTGCAAAATGTTATGGAAGATAATGAACGCATCTTGAAAGCACAGGAGGAATTGAATACTGTCTTGCTAACTAAAATACATAGTAATGAAGAAGAAAAGAATAACAGACCTGGATTAGAAATGGAAAGAACTGCACCTTATAAACGTAAGTCAAGAAAGTTAAAATTTTCTAATAATGAGACCAAATCTTAGAGTGAAGAATAAACTAAATAATTTAAGGGAAAATACAAATATTATAGTGAAAGCAATGATAGTAATCAACAGAAAAAGAAATACAAGCCACATGAAGAGATTACCAGTGAATTTAAAAAGATTAAACCTCCTATGTTCAATGGATAAATTGAGAAATGAGAAGAAGAAGAAGCTTGCCATTCTAGAATGAAAAAGTATTTTCATATCTATAACTATTCCGATGAGCTAAAAGAAAAAATGAGAATTTATAACTTAACAGTAAAAGATGATATTTGGTGGAAAGACATCAAAAAGGTAAAAAGCATTAAAGAAGGTTATGTAACCTAGAAAAAATTTAAAATAAAATATTTATCGAAACAAAATTATTAGGAAAAATATAAAGAATTCTATGAATTAATATTAGGTGCAATGACGATGAAAGAACTATGCAGTAAATTTCTAAGTTTATTACGTTATCTATTATACATCATTGGTGAAAAATAGAAAAATTTAGTGTTTCCTTAGATATTTACCTCTTATATTTAAAGAGATAAATGATATGATAATCCAAAAAATATGGAAGAGGCAATGAGGAAAGTGAATTTCTGTTATGACCAAAATAAAAACAAACAAGAAATTATACCTAATTGGAAAAATAAAAGACATGAAGATTTTGAAAAGAAAAATAAAGGTACAAAATTTTGTAAAATTTTTGGAAATAGTTATCGAGATTATCAAAGACATAATTGAAAAAATAAAAAAAAACAGCGGAATCCTACTACAATAAAAGAAAGAAAAATACCCACTGCTTATAATAAAATATTGCACAAAGGGAACCATTAAAATGTTGGGAATGTGGTGAACTACATTATTTTAAATATTGTCCTATAAGAATGAAAAACTTAGCCATGTGCATACAATTCAAGACGATACTACTATGTGAGATATAGAAAGGATCATTCCTAGAATCAGTGCAACATTAGAGAACATGAAAGCAGATTATCAAACATCTATGGTCGAAATTGAAGGTATGCTAAAGGATAAACCAATCTCTATATTGATTGATTCAGGTGCAAGTTTAAGTTATATATCACCAAGAATTGTAGAGTCATGCAAACTACAACAAAATAAGCTTGAAAAGTATTTATTATTTCAACTTGCTACAGGAGCGAGGGGAAAATTAACTAGCTTTGTGAAGAATTGTGATTTGTTATGAACGGTCTTAAAATGCAAGTTGATTTAAATATTATACCTTTAGGATCTTATGATTTATTGAGAGGAATGGATTGGTTATAGAGAAACATAGATTTATTTTAAATTGTTATGATGAAAAATTCTCATGTTTAGATGATGAAAGTAATACTATTGCCGTAAAATGAATTCCCAAGAAAATCAATATAAGAGAAATTCCATCTTTAGAAATGAAAAATTATGTTCATAAAGGTTGCAAATATTTTGCAGTTCATATAATGGATGACAGAGAGAAAAATAATTAAGTCAATTTAGAAGACATACCAATTCTAAAATATTTTAAAGATGTATTTTCGGAAGAAATCCTTGGATTACCTCCGAAAAGAGATATAGATTTTCCAATTGATTTGGTACTGGGGGAAGTACGAGCATCAAACTCTCCATATCGTATGAAAATTTTGGAACTTAATGAATTAAAAATAACAAATACAAGAATTGATTGATAAAATATAAATTCAAGATGGGTAGACAATCGAGATCTTTCTTGCTCTCTATGACACAATTGGCCCAAACCTTCTGCAACTTATTGAGGAAATAAGGAAAATTGGAGTGATGCATCCCCCTTTAAATACAACTTTTCTAGTACATATTCCCAAGAGTGACCACCCCAGACACATTGAGGAATTCAGAATGCAACATTAACTATAAGGTAATAGCAAAAATCATAGCCCAAAGGTTAAAAAAGGTCTTAGAAAAGAAAATCTATGTTGAACAGTTCATATTTCTAGAAGGAAGACATATCCATGAAGCCATTGGGGTAGCATAGGAAGGACCACATTCCATCAAAAACAAGAAGCTTAAAGGGGCAATAATCAAAATCGATCTCTCAAAAGCTTTTGACCAAGTCAGTTGGCTATACCTCAGATTGATCATGACTCACCTTGGCTTTGAATACCCCTTTATCAAATGGGTAATGAGTTGCATTACTACAGTATCCTATGTGGTTCTTATCAATGGTGTTTCTTCTCCTTTCTTTATAGCGGAAAGAGGTCTGAGACAAGGGTGCCCCCTCTCACCGCTCTTATTCCTGTTGGTGGCTGAAGGTCTAAGCAGATCACTCTTGGAAAGTAAAAGAAAAGGGCCTTTTACACACATTGCTATTAAAAATACCATTAAAATATCACATCTATTTTTTGTAGATGATATTCTCATATTTTACTGCGAAAGAACAAGAGATGTCGAAAGACTAGCAGGAATCCTAGAGATTTTTGGAACAACAAAATGAAGATCAATCCTGAAAAATCCACACTTACAGCACACAACATGGGGGATCAAGAAATTCAACAATATGTCAATTTATTCCCTTTTGATTTTAATTCGACTGGATGATGGACTAAAATACCTTGTATTTAGACTCAGACCAAATCAATACAAAAACGAGGACTGGACATGGCTGTTAGCAAAGCTAGATAAAAGGATAAATATTTGGAGTCACATATGGATCTCCAAAGTGGGAAGATGGGTACTTGTTAAATCAATATTGGAAGTTATCCCAGTATATTGGATCTCCCTAGTCTGGATCCCAAAGAGCACCCTGGAAAAGGCCAGGAGAATCTGTTCCAAATTCCTTTGGACTGAAAAAGAATAAAATATAGTCACCCCTTGGGTTAAATGGGATAGGATTTCCCGATCAAAAGCTCTAGGAGGGTGGGACTAAAAAAACTACCACTTTTTGCAAAATATCTAGTTGCTAATTCAGAATTGAGACTTATAGATACAAATAGCCTTTAGACAGAAGGAGCAAAAAGTAAATACATTTATGTAGACTGTCACAAACTTGATAAGAAACCCAAACAAAGGAAGATAGGGAATGTCCATTGTATGGAAATGTGTCCTTGCATCCATTCCGCTCATCAAAGAAGGTCTGGCCTGTAAAATTGGCAATGGAGAACAACTTTGAATAGGGGAGAACCCTTGGCCTCGAAGCCAAAATAAACATATCCTTTCCCAAGGGCTATTGAACACACTACAAACGTAGGGTATCTTTCACATAAATCAAATAGCAAATCCATAGGCTTCAATTCTTTGGCAACAAGGCTGAAAAATGCAAACACTTTAGGCATCGCAAAAAACCTGGAAATTGAATGGAACAAATTCATATTATCCTTAAGAACCACCAACATTCGACTCAAAAACATGCCAGACAAAATCATTTGGGCCTATGCAGCCAATGAGTTCTACACGCCAAAATTGGGATATAAGAGGTTGTCCACAACTGCACATACATACGAAAACAAATGGTGGTGGAAAAAACTATGGAAAGCAAAATGTACACCAAAATCCAAACTATTCATGTCGTGCACGTTGGAAAACAAAATCCCAATCTAGGAGAAATTACAAAAACGAAACATAACAGGACCAGGCTGGTGTGTTCTCTGTAAACAAAGCAACGAAACAATACTGCATCTCTTCATCACTCGCCCT
Organism: Pseudotsuga menziesii; assembly: GCA_001517045.1. Classification (NCBI taxonomy): domain Eukaryota; kingdom Viridiplantae; phylum Streptophyta; class Pinopsida; order Pinales; family Pinaceae; genus Pseudotsuga; species Pseudotsuga menziesii. Next base: position 256 of record LPNX010636565.1, on the reverse strand, counting down.
TTTGCAATCCACACTTGGGAAAAAATAAAGAAAAGACTGAATACCCCAATAGTATGGAGTGGAGATACGATAGGGTGATTCCATGAAGATGGGTAACACTTTTAGGCCAAATTTGGCGATGAAAACCTGATTTTTTACTCATGTGCTAGATAGAAGTCCTCAAAACGCATATATGCCATGTGAATTTTGACTTGCAGTAAAAAAAAAAATTGTAGAATATTATGTTGGCTTCATAGTGATATTTTTTTAAAAATAT
>LPNX010636556.1:4156-20941 GCA_001517045.1 Pseudotsuga menziesii | reverse complement strand
ACGGTTCTAACTTTCAAGACGTTGTTTGGAAAGATCTCTTCGCTATGTTGAAATTTGAACACCAATATTCCTATGCTTATTACCCTCAAGGAAATGGCCAAGTTGAGGTTGTCAGCAAGATCCTCAAAACCATGCTCCAATGAATGGTGGACAACAAACACAATACCAAATCAACCACTTTCTCCTTTCCTCCCTCTGGGTCTACCGGACATTGACTAAAACTACCATTGGTTCTACCCCATTCAATTTAGTCTACAGTGTGTATTCGATACTTCACATTGAATTATGAATTCCTTCACTCTGCCTTGTCGTTGATTTTCTACATGATACTTCACCATTGGAAAACCACCTACATATGCTTGAGAAAACCAATGGGGACTGTCACACTTCTCTCCAAATGATCAAAGCGGATAATACCTGGTCGAAGTCCCATTATGAATCCCGCATCCACCCACACACCTATAGCGAGGGGGGCCTCGTCCTTGTCTATTACCAAGGCCATGTTAATAATGGAAAATGGAAGCTCAAATATATGTGGTATGGCCCCCATGTCATCCATCGTTGTCTCATCAAGGGGGCATACCTCCTCGTCGACTCAGACGACCACCTCTTGAAGAATCCCCACAATGGTCTCTAGCTAAAGATATTTTATTCCTAAGTCGACCAACCTTCATACTCTTACATCATAGTTTTTTCTTCTTTTTTTTCATCATTTTTTACCACAAGTGTCACAATGTGTTTCCTTTGTTGTTCCAAATGGATCCTACATTTCCCTCCTATGTTTATTTTGTTGATGGTGCAAGTAGATGGTATCCTAATCTTGCCTCGACTATGTGGGTCATTTATTCCTCATCACATGAGTTGATCTATATCGACATAGTGTGTGTTGGTACTTCTCCCAAAAACCAGGATGAGTATGACGATGTCATTGTTCTCTTTATTATCATCCATCACTTGGGCATTCATCGCCTTGATGTCTTCCTAGACTCCCAGCTGCTTGTTGCCAGTTGAATAACTGCTACCAGGTATGTGATACCTTCCTCTTTAGAAATTTCCTACACATTAGACACTTCATTAGAAATTTCAAATCCATTTCATTCATGCATGTTACCAGAAGTGTCAATAGTGTAGTGGACCAAATGGATAATGAAGTTCTAGAATGGAACATCAATCATCACATATAGGCAATAAACTACATCATGCATCCTCATATAGCCATTCATACATATGTCATATACATCATATAGGCATAGTCCCCCTCATAACAAGAGATTCATAAAACCCATAAAAATACAAAAATATGCTTCCATGTGCATCCATATCATAATATCATATTCAGTACAAAATAGATAAGTTCCACAGGATTTCTCATCTGAGAATAACTTATCATACAAAAATCCCCATGCTCAAATGCATTGGGGGAAGCATCACATGCTGCTAGTATGAGTCATCCTCCTCTGACTTTGTGTCCTCCTTAGTGTCCTCCTCCTCATCCGAGATATCCTCCTCTGTCAGCACATTTCCATATGTCATTGCTCCGACATACTCAATAGCAACAATGATCCTCCTCATCACAGAGATCCACTCCAAAGGAGCTCTACAACATGTGACAATCATATCATCATCTAGTTACTGCCACCTATCATCGGTGACCCCCTCCAATATTCACTCCATGTACAACCATAGTGAGCCTAACGTAGCAATCTGCTTCCTTCTCTTCCTATGAGAGGGTATATCTAACCTCTCCACCCTGCCCTTGCATCATTGGTACAACACTAGAGGGTGCAGTCCCACGTCTTCACATTCACATAGCATGTCATAAATGTCTATCTCATGCATAAACTAGCTACCACTATTTTAGTAAACTATATATGACTAAAAGCACAAAGATTCATGTATATGTACGATCATCCCCAAGCTAGTCCAAGAGGTCAAGGAATCTCTGGATCTCCCTGGTAGTCCATACGAGCATATGGATAGTCCACTATGAGGATAGTAAGATGTCACCATTATGAAAAAATAAATCATGTGAAGAAACGACCTACCAATATGCCTCCCTCCCTTATCATAATCTCAAACCATTGCTTCATACGAGACTCACGAGGTCCCCTGTTGCACACTACCGTATGTGATCTCAGATTTGATAGTCGCTAAAATAATAATGAGCACAAAAGGGATGGGAATCATATATCCCCATCCAACAATATAGTCTGGTTCAACCGATGCTGAAACGCAGTGAAATACATTTGAGACCACCCATAGTAGGTGTCCCTCAACACACTCTTGAACATCAGTAATTAGTTTCTCGAGATATTGTAAGGAACTTTCAATCCCAGTATCCACAGCACCATCACTTCCACTACACATGTCTCCAGAATCTCGATGTCACACACCAATATGTATAACACATGCATATAAGTCGTGGCATATCAATGGCGATCACATAAGTCATCCATTAACACCCCCCTCGAGATTTTCAATGCTATATTATCAATAATGTCGAGTAGTGGGAGGCCAGTCAAAATGTACACGTCTCGTAGGGTGATCTCTAGTCGCTCACCTTGGATGATGAAGAACTCTACATCTATATCCCAAAACCTCACCAAATTGTTCAATCATAACTTTGTTGAGCACATCAGAGGAATCTAGAAGAACTTCAACAAACCACACTAGGAGAGTTTATCCTATACTACACCATCCACGTCCACCTCATATTTGATGTCCCCAATGTCTCACTCTCTCCATCCAACTCGAGGAATCATATACATCCATCAAGTCCTGTTTAGACCGAGTTCAACAAAACTTTTCATTTTGTTCATGTAGTAGAGGACTTTGTTTATTCTTTGTTTTTAATACAATTGATAGAGGCTAATTTTATTAATGATATGGAAAGAGGAATATAAAAAAAACAAATATGTTTCACTTTTTTTAGTAATGATAATTCTCCATAACTCTATGTTTCCACAATATTTTCAGTAGCCTAGAAGAATGAATGGAAAAATTTGATGTGGATGTTTTTATAATAACTTTGATATGAAAATGTGATGTTTGGAATTAATAATTTTGGCATGCAGAAAAGTGAGAATGACAGCACCATTATGAATGAGTGATTTGTCTTGTATTTAGCTGAATATGAGGCATGCCTAAATCGTTACCAAAGATAAATCTTAATGGAAGAACGTTGTCCAGTAATTACTTAAACACATGAACATATCATCAATAGCTAATGCATAAATAAAAGTATGTAGGAATGATTGGAATGGATTCCAATTGAATTTATAACATGAAGAATATAACCAAGTATTATCTAGATCTGATCCTTTGAGTTACATCTATCACAAACACAAACCAAATTCTGAATTAAACCTACACTTTGCTAGAGAAATAAATATACATAATTAAGATTCAAACCACACAATAATTTCATAAGATAATTAACAAGACAATAAAAGAAATAGGATGTTACCTGGATCGAGGGGCCCTTCCCAATCGCGAAAACACTCCTAAAAAATAATAACTTAGATCAAATCAATTAACATTCGGGATCGTAACAACAATCAAGTCTTCATTCCATATAAACATTTGATTACAAAAACAGTGATAAACTCTTCAATACAATGAATATTTCTAATACAAACTTCATGAATGATTATGATCCCATTCTCATGCCTATGAGACTCTATTTATACACAAGATATCAAAAAAAAACTTATCCATGTCGTTTTAATTTCTGTAAGATAGATTAATTATGTTTCCTGAAAGTATGGGATTTTCACCACTTTGGGAAGATTCGAGTTAAAGAACCCCTGAGATCTATTGAAGCATTTGGAATTTCAAAAAAATGTCTCATAGTGACCCAATTGGATCTGCTGGGAGAAAAAACCATTGATCCAATTTCTTATATTCGACCTCATCATCTCAAAAATTGCCCCACAAAATGGCCAACAAAAATATTTTACAAATTTAACTCCACATATGGCACACTTCACATGTGTGGGATGGTTGAGTTATGATGGGATCCTTGCCATATAGAAAAATATAGACGACACCTCCAAGTGGTGGAATTCAAATTGGAGATGTGGAAATACATTAATCATGAATTGATGCAAAAATTAGTGCAGGAACTGATGGTGTAGAAATTTTTGGTGCAGAAACTGCTAGAATTGGTATATGAACATTTTTCTTGGCCAAAAGAATACATTATTAAACTTTCATTGATAAAAAGTTTGATAAAAAATATTTAAACATTAAAATTTCAAGGAAACAATAACAATTATATGCAAGGTAGAAGGGACATAGTTAGTAGTAAGTTACAAAATAATGGCTATGAAATGTATCCAAAATGTGGGAATTTGACTTATGAATGGGGACTTTTAATAATATAAAACATAACATATTTGGAGCCCAAAAAATAAGACATATATCCAATATAACCACATCTAGATATACCTCATCAAAAAAATTCATAAGTGATGTAAAACATAAGTCTACATTGTTTTGTGACTTGTAGTTGTGCATTATCACATACCCATCCAAGTTGAAATGTTGGCCACGCACACATTTTCAGGCTACCAAATAAAAAAACATTAACTTGATTATTTCATATCTCATTAAACAAACAAGTCATGGGATGGTGGTAACACGTCGAAATGTTACAATGGAGGTTGTGGGATCCATCCCCATCGACTCTACATTATACATTGGTGCGTTGTATTTATTGACACTTTGTTGGTTCATCGTGTGGCATGTTATATAGTTCAAATAGTTGTTATTTTATTTTTATCACTTTCTTTATTGTATTATGTATTATATCCATGGTGGGTTCTCTATGTGATTTACCACTTCTTGAACTATAGATTTTCCTTCTTCAAACCTTGATTGGAAGGTTTTTTATAGCCAACACGGACTGAGGTAAATTGGAATTTCAGCTCCTCTAGGTTTGAAACTTTGTCTGTCGTTCGTTGATCTCACATATTTTTGGTCATCCAGGTCTGACTTATTTAGATTCTTTAGTAAAACATTATTACAAATCTCCCAATGCGTCTTATTATTGGCTTATCTCGAAGAGATAACATATACGGTCTTCCGTGTATCCAATATTTTGAATATGAGTCTGAAATCACTACCACAAATACCATGGCCTGTCTTATTCCTTATGTAATATGTATAACTCAATTTGGATGTTGGATGCTCCAGATATTATTTTTTTCCCCACAACGCCTTTTTCAAACCATGATTGGAAGATTGTTTCATGATCGTGTTGAGGCCTGGAAATTCGTAGGAGACAACAGTAAGGGATTCTCCCCAATCAACGTTCCCAACTAGCCCGTTGACTGTTTGGTATAGGGAATCCATCCGGTTTTACGGTCTGGCTACCGTAGGTCAAAGTAACAACAAGGGTCTACCGGTTGCGTCCTGGTCCACTGGGATTTGTATTTTTGACTTAAATATGAAATGCAAGTATCTAACTAATTATGCAGGATGGTGAAAGATGCAAAGAGCATTCACAATGTGATGCGCAGGTTCTTACCTCTCATCTTAGGCTCGCCATGCATCTGAATCACACATGCTGGAATGAGATAAAATGACTACCTATCTATATGCCTACCTGCTTATCTCTATCTACCTATCCCCGGGGATCCAAATTATATTTAATAAATATGATCAATGCGGGTGTGCACACATGATAAAAGAAATTACAGATAGCTAACATTTACTTTTACAGGCATGAACAATGAAAGATATTTCCACAACTAGCTAAACAATTGTTTCGTAATAAGCATGCATTACTCATGGTGGTCATTCCATAAAATAAATTAGAAATCATTTAAACAAGACATAGGTCATAAGTTAGAACGATCTCACAATTCACGGATAAAATGATGAAAAACAAAGTAGTTCATCTTTCGACTATCCATGGCAAAACATTTGAAATCCCACCGATCTTCTTTCAACAGGAAAACTGTAATTTTCATTGCAAAAGGAAATAGTTCTTCTTACAACAACCTTCCAGTCTTACTGGGGAAAAATCCCTTTTTGCTTCTATGCTTTCTACTTTTATACAAAAGGTCAAAACGGTTGGGTTGCCCAAAGTGACCTTTGGGCTTCCCAACCTTTTGCTTTCCCAATGCTTCATTTCTCAAAACTTTTGCAAAAAATATTACATTAATAGAAGGTTGACTGGTCCTCTATGAGGAGGATCCTGCTTGGTTTTCAAAGAATTTTTTCCACGCTGCTGCTTCAGCAGCGAGGCCTTCAAAAATGCATGGCTCTAGGAACTGGATGTTAATTTCAAACTTGTCAACTTGGTTCCTGATGGCCTCGATCCTTGCTGGGATCAACCGAAGCTGGTCTTCTAGAACCTATATGCTAACGGCTGCGTGACCCACTTCGTTCTTCAGTACTATGGCATTAATGGATTGAATCTGTTGCATCCTGGCCTCTGCATCTTGATGCCCTTTCTGCAATATGTCCACAAATATTTCATGATCCCAGAACTCTTCAAACCTAAGCTCAGCCTCTGTCTGGCAGTGGTTATATGCATTAAGGAACCTTTTAAAATATTCTGAGCATGCTACCTGTTTCCTTCGGACAGCCTTCTTAAAGTCTTCAACAGTGCTGATGGAAAACTCAACTAGGCTATGATCTCTCTTGAGGGTTTGATGATATTTGACTGGTAGTTCTCCTAGAATATCAGCATCATCTTCTGGTCTTGCCAATCTGGCGTTCAAGACCTCAAGAACATCTTGGGACCTGTCTACGAAATAGGAGGAAGTTTCTATGATCTCCTCTAACATGTTGTCCATCTGAAGAACTTTGCATCTTTCTTCTTCCAAAGCAGTCTACAGCTGCAGCATTCTAGAATTTTGCGCTAGGATATACTCTTTAAGTGGCTGCAGATCGACTTGTTGTTCCTTTGCTGTCTCCAATTCAGCAGTCAGAGAATCCAGCTGCTCTTTCAGTTCTTTGGTGTATTCAGTATTGGACTCATAGATGATAGTCTGTTGCGCCTCTAGGTCTTCCACTTTTTCCCTCAACTGTTCCTTTTCATTCTTCAGATCTTAAACTTCCTGTTGCGCCTTTTCTAGAGCCTCTTGTGCTGTTCCCTTGGCTTGGATCTCCACCTGAAGGTCATGGACTTCACCCTTCGTTGATTCCATTTCCCTTAGCACATGTTCATACTTCCTCTTAAGTCTGCTACCCTCTCCTCTTTCTTGTCTCAGTGTGTCTTTCAGCTGAGCAGTGGTCTTCTTAGCTGACTCTAATTCAAACATCACCTTCTTTATGTTATCAGCGGAGGCATCAATTAGTGCAGCCCTGGCTCATATCGTGAACATAGGGTCTTTGTCTGTCCCTAACATGACTGCTGTATCTGTGACCATTTTCCCTGATAGATCTTTCACCTCCACTTTATTTTCCATCCTCCTCATTATTCTTTTAGTGGTCCTATCATGATATACAGTACTGAAATCAGGGACTTCTTCCCCCTTCTTTTAGACGAAAGGCACTATTTGGAGCATAGGGGTTACAGGAGTGCTAACAGTAGGTACTTGAAGGATTTGCACCTCAGGGTTTTCCTCTTCCTGACTCTACCTTGTTGGTGTTTCAGAGGCTGACTATTGTGTTAACTTTATCTTTTCAGCCTCCTGCCCTTGGAGATCTTCATTTAGTTTTCTCTGTGCTTCTTCGACTGCTTGCCTGGCTGCCTCTTCTGTTTCTCTAGCTGCTTCTTTTGCTAGTTCAGCTGCTTCCTGGGTAGCTTTCCTTTTCTCTTCTTCTCCCTTCTGCATCCATTCTGCAGCCTCATTTTCCAGCCTCTAAGCTTCCTCCCTTATCCTTTTGGCTGCTTCTTCAACTCTTGATTGTTCAGCCTTGGCCTGCTCTACCCCTTTTCCACCTTTGGTGGGGTTCTTTGGTTTGAATCTTCTGCTGAGTGCCGTCATGTTTGGAGCTCTCCAAAAAACAGATTCATCCTTATCATAATGATGGGTATATTCAAAGAACACTTTATGCTTCTTGCAGTGCTCAGCCACTTTACCAAGAGTGTCATTGCACTGGAAAGGCATCTCCCCAAAACGGAACTTCCCTAGTTCTTCTATGAATTTGGCAGCTTGTTTCACATTGGTGAATCTGCAACTACCTAACTTGAAAGGTAAAGGGGGATATGCAGCCTTCTTATGCTAGAACAGGAAATGACCAACTCCGTCAATGAACACTTGTCTGACCGCCTCTTTATGGATTATATAATCCGTTGCATACTTTGGCAGCAGATAAGGTGTCTTCGAGCCTCCATACATTCTAAGATAGATACCATTGTCTGTCAAGAAATAATATCCATACTCCTCTATTACATGCATAGCATCTTCCGACATGCAGTCACATTCCTTCCGGAAGATAAGCTTGTATAGTGGCATAATGAAATGCTCACATACTTCTCTGTAATAACTGTGGTACTGATGAGCCCACAATGGTTTGTAAACTACATATACAGGCATTCTCTCCCTGTCCCAGGCACACTTGAGGCCGGGGAAAGGCTGGTTACATAGTATGCAGTCTATCAAAATTGAACTCATATAGAATTCAGATTTTTTACGGGCTTCTCCTCCTCCCAAGGCTGCAGCTACGCAAGAAGAGAGAATTCTTGATACGAGGCTAGCCCAGTTTAAGATTGTTCCTTGGGTCACCAAATGGAACATAATGGGGACCCATTCAAATTTGAAGAGTCTTCCATTGGCTCTACCAAAGATCATGTTTAGCATCAGAGCTACAAATCTGTAAGGAGCTCTTAAGCTCGCCGTATCATAATCCTCGGTTGCTCTGTGTCGATAGAGCTTTCCTGGCAAGAGCATTCTCTTCAGGGTTTCCACCAAATCCATCCTGAGGTTATCCAACCAATCATTTGACAGGAATATTTGAGGCTCTGGCAGGTGGTAAGCCAGCACCACATATCCTGGGCTAAATGTAGCATAGCCCTAACCTTCAACATTTCCTATAAGCATTTTGTTGTTGTTTGTGTGGGGCAGAATCCATCTCATAACATCAGAGAATGGGAATAGATCTAGTCTGGTAGCCACCTTCATGATGGTGGATTTCTCTATGTTGGCATAAATGGGCTCCTCTTCGAGACCCATGTCCGGGACTTCCCTGTGGGAAATCAATCTATATACCTCATCCCATTTATACTCAGGCTCAACACCCGAGACACATTGGGTGTCCTCATATATATATTCTGTCTGTGTGACGACCTCTATTGCTGATTGTTCTTCGACCATAGGGGCCTTCTTTTTCTGCCTTTTGGACATGGTAAGTTCTTCCTGCCATGTATAACATTATGACATTAAGCAATTCGAATTTGCGAACATTGTGCAGCAGTTTATTCATTCTCAAGTGTATTATGACTATAATGAAATTAAGACATAAGCCCTTCAGGCTGAAGAATTGAACTAGCATGCAATACTGTGCAATGTGCTATTATCCTATGTCTAGTATGATAATAATCTGTGCAACAAACGCATGCATTACACAGCCCTATAATGCCTTGAGACTAGGGTGCAATATTTCATGACTTGATTTATGTGAAGAATACACAGTTCTAAACAATCCACCACTGTTGCATAATATCAGCTTATCAACTATGTTTGAGACAACATTAAATATACACCATTATGTGACATGCCATTTTCCCAAGATAGCGATGCATTGAAGAAAAATATGCACATCATATGCAGAGTGCCATTTAAAGTGAAAGCAGGCCTAGAAACCAATGCATGTATGCACAACCCAAGCATGCCCTGATTATCAGAACTACTAGCATAAACAGACTCGGTCCTGGGCAATATAATGAGCAATGTCCTTCTGCTGCATGATACTAAAACTTGATCAATCATCATTGGGATGTCATTAAATCTACATTATTTCACAGTACGCCACTTCTCTCATGAAAATAACTCATAACGCACAAGTATGAATCTTAAACGCAAGGTGCAAATGTAACTGTCCACAATTCAAATATTTCGACGACATGGCTTTATCAAGGATACAGACTGCAATAGCCTATGTGGCTCACGAAAAATTATTTACATCGGTGCGGCTAGATACTGCGGGCATAAACAACAATTTTTTGCACACGGCGCTCCCACCCATGCTGACATCCATGCTACTCCAAATCGTAACCAATATAGCGGCACATCCCTAGGGTTTCAGACAGCCAAAAAATGACGGACTGCGCGGGACGGCGTGGGCAGAGGTTGGGGTTCGAAACTTGGTAAACAGGAAAATCAACAGCGGAGGAAACATTCGGTCACAAGAAAATCACCTTAAAACCTCTCCATGGGCCTCATTATTACAAAGGAAAAACCAGGTGCAGGCGGCATAATGGCCGCCTGCACCGAGCCTTCATCCACTGTGCGCAGGGCGAACCAAAACGGCCGAGGTCAAAAGATACTATGCAGGCTCTATAAAGAAAAACTCCCCCCCCCCCTCTAACTGCAAACTGCTATCCCAACCTGCAAGTTTCAAAATGTAAGCGCAACATGCAAGGCGAAATGATTATGGAAACCCTAGCCGTGGGTGAAAACTCCGTGTGCAAGCGAAAAGGGACTACGGGGACATAATCCTAGCAATACCCCAATCGCAGCAAAAAATCACCCAATCAAAACCTTGAAAAGCACGAGGCAGGGCGCTAAAGATCCTACCTGGCGGTGATGCGCAGCTGATGAGGTGACAACAGTTGAGCTTCCAACCGACACCTGGACGCGGGTACAAGCACGGAGCTCCACAAGGTTCGCAGGGTCGACAGCACGGCGAGGATAACGACAGCTCGGGTGCAAAACAATAAAAAATCCAAAACCCCTGCCCCCGTATATATAAAGAGTCACACGAGCGAGAGCTCTAATTCGGCCGCAAAACCAAACCGGAGTCAGACGGCTAGAACCCCGGACCCTCCGCAACGGTGGACAGTCCCCAGCATTAATTCACCCGCAATGGCGAATAGAGCGTGTAAACAAAAGATCGGGCATCGATGGGAACCGGGATTGGAGGCCAGCAACTTGGACTCCTCCGCAATGACAGGCATGCACCGTTCATAACCCACATCGGCCACCCAGAGAATCTGCATCGGAAGCTCAGAACTCGGACACACCCGCAATGGCAGAGGGAAAAGAAGCTAAAAAGCTCCGATACACACGGATCGACGAGAAAATGGAACCTCAGAACCCCAAATGGCCCGCAACGTCGGAGACCAAAAAAATAGCCCGTCCTCAATGATGGACAAGGAGATACTCATCCCCTCCCGATGCAGAACAAAAGTCCACCTGCAACGGTGAAAAATCATCAACCACCCGCAACGGTGAAAAACAAAGCAAGAAACCTCTGCAACGGCGGGAAGAACAAATGACTCAACTCCCGATGAAGAATCAAAAACCATCTGACATGTCAGAGAACCAAAACTCACCCGCAATGGAGGAAAGTCAAAAAACTTAACTCCCGATTCACAACGGTTTCGAAAGATATGCAAAAACAACGATGATGTTGATCAAGGATGGGATTCTTTCAAGCATTAAAGGAGAAAAACAGTTCGATTGATAGCAATTCAAAGCGCTGTAAAACATTCCAAAAACCCATAGACCAAAAACCGAGAAGAAAAACCAACTAACTCAAGGTAAAGGAGGGTCCTAAATTTTTTTAGAATTTTGGGAAAATGTTGCAGCTGCAACAATTGGCGACTACCTGGTGAACCCCAGATTTCTGAATCAACTCTCCTTCCCAGCTTAAGACTGTCTGAATAAAATCGAAATCTTCTAGATGTCTGTATTCCTAAGCAAGGCAACTTATGCATTAAATTACTTAGAAGAAGCCCATCTTTTTGGGAGAAGGTAACATCAGCAGTATTTCAGGTCTGAATAACTCTTTTGAGGCCAAATGGATGAGGTTTATTTTCCCTCCCCTTGGGAAGCTACAGCTTAGACCCCACAGGACTGTGACAGAGGGCAACAGTATTATCCTTTTGCTCCTCATTCCCATGCCAACTTGCACTTTTGTGCCTTCTAGAACTTTAGTTCTTTTGATATGAGTCTTCCTGTAGGCCTTTCTTACTGAATTTTAATTCAGGATCCTCTATCCCATAGTGTCCTTTTGTGTGAATGATATATTTCATACTTCAATTCACAGACGGAGAGGATCTTGTGGCCATTTGGTACTTTATGCTTTGAGATTAATGTTTTTCGAGCTTCGCTTTGAAATGTCTTGCTTCTTTTAGGAGCTTTGACTCTTAATATCTTTCAGCCTTTTCTTGTAATTCATGGCATGGGATCATTTATATATGATAAACTATTCCACTCTGCTTCCTTTCCGTGGGTCTTTTGCTGTTACTCCCTTGGGTATTCAAGATGTGAAATAGATGGAGCCTCGAAATAGTACTCCATATCTTTTCCACTTCTGAGTTATTTACAGGGGTTAAGTGAGGCTTCAATAAATGCATGCCAGTTAGGAATACGGTTACTAGAAGACATTCTATACTTTTAAGCACAGTCTTTTAGTCAAGATTTTAGTTAATAAAGAACCCTGATGTTTCCATTGCAACCAAGAGCTTGCCTCTTTATTCAAAATCAAAAGGAAAACTAGCAAAATACTATAAAGAAACAGCAGCAAAGCAAGTAATTAAAAGAAAGAAACCTCAAAGTACTAAAATAAGAAAACAACATAAGCAACAAAGCAATTTATTTATATACAACAGAAAACAAAATTTTTGCCCATTCCTGAAAAATTATATATAAAGAAAAACTGAGGAATGAGTTGGGTTTAGACATGGATGGCTAGCCATGTTCCAGCTGTGCTATTATTGAAATGGAACCCATATCTAAGATCCTGCAGTCATTTCTTTCAGCCTGAGGGAGTTGAAGGAGCTTAGGCTGAGTGCCCGTCATGGGACTTGCCCCTTTTGAGGTATGATGCTCTAGCTTAAGCTCAGTAAGATAGTTTCCCAGGATAGAAACAATAGACTCATTGCTTTCTCCTAACTTAGTGATAGTATAATTCATATATGGTTCTCTCAGAATTTTTATATGACTTGGGGTACCCTTGAGAGGCAACCACAGATGAGACCAATCTGAAGCAAAATATCCTTTCAGCCTGTCAGCCCAATCTCGGTTGAGAATGAGCCCATATCCCCTTGGTATATCATTCACCATAATGTCAATAAATTGACATATTTTGTTGTTTGCATCCAAACGAATGAGGACATTCTTCATTTCTCCCACCACCTTGACTCCTGTGCGATCTAATTGCGTTACTTCACAAGGTGTGGACTCTAGCTGTCCATTAATCCTTTTACAAATCTCAAGGGGCATCACATTTACTGCTGCTCCAAAGTCTACTAAGCAATTATGCACATTGTAATTCAGCATCTCTAGAGTCAAAAGAAAAGGAGGGGTGTCAAGGTCTTCTTTCCAACCTGGTTCTTGGTCTTCTTTTCCTAGTTGGTTTTGAATAGGTATGTCCTTTGCTAGCTCTTGAGTTTCATCAGAGTTTTTTCCACTGACCCCTGTCTTTTCTTCTACAGGATCGACAGTCTCAGTGGTTGGTTCTGTCCTCGGGTTGAGGGTATTGTTCTGATGCGCTTTTCCCTTGTCCAGCTTCTTAACACTCTCCTGCAAACTATTGACCTTAGAAATCATTGTATTGTCTTGTCTTGTGACAACTTTGTCCTTTCTAGTTATAGGTGTGCATTCATATTTAGGAGTGTCATCTCCAATGTTAAACAATGAAATACCATTCCATGAGAACATAGTATCATCCTCTGGTTTGCTTATGATTTGTTTCTCCTTTTCTTCCTCACCGCTATCCCTAAACAATTTAGGATCCAACAACTTGTTCATCGCCAATGTCATTGAATGTAACCATTGAGGACACTTCTTCTCAGAATGAGGTTGTTGATGAAAAGTACAAAAATTATCCCCTCCTATTTCTGTTATGTTTATTGATGCCAGATTAGGAGGTGGGACTTGCCATTGGTTGTTGTCTTCCTTTTTTGGATAGTGTGGCTTATTGGTTTTCTGAATGTCCCTCTCCTTTTCCAGATCTACAATTCGGTTGGACATTTTCTGAAGCACTTTCATCATCTCACGATAATCGTGTGGTTGATCTTCTCTAGATTTAAACAGCAGTGATCTTCTTCTTACAGTGGTCTTCTCTTCAAGTGAGTTAGGATAGTATTCTACACTCTCACTTTCAGCCTCTACCCTCTCAGCCTCTTGATAAGTCTCTACCAGTGTAGGCCTGACTTTCATCTTGGTAAACATGGCTAGCTCAGGTTCTAAGGCTGAGGTATAATACTCAATCAAGACTTTATATGAAGGTCTGTCCACAGCGGAATTTTTTTTTAAGTATAGTGAAAATCTCTAAGTGAAACTATGTACCTTTTCATTCTTCTCTTTTCTTAACAAACCAAGCTTTTTAATCAATGAGGCATGTGTCTTTTGAGTTGTGTATCTGCTTCTGAAAACCCTTTCAAAGGTGTCCCAATCTAGAATGGAGTTTGCAAGTAGAACAAAGTACCAAGATGTTGCTGCTCCTTTCAGAGTGTGTGGAAAAAGTCTACAAACCACATATTCATACTCCCCAGCCCTTAGCCCTTCTAATGCTAGGTAGAAGCTTTCAAGGTGATCATCTACAGCGATATTTTCCACAGGGTCAAACTTGGGCAAGAGCTTGTCAAAGGCTTGAGGAAGGTTATGCAAAGGAGGAGTTAGGTTCAGAGGTGACCTAGCTCTCCATGCCGGCACAGGATTGGGTTGGTTACCAGCCATGAGCAAAGGTAAATGAATGTGATGCTATGAAAAACAGTCCTTCAAGGATGGTACCGGAAACTGTGAACACTTGGGTTAGGTTGAAAGCATCAAACATCTGCTGGTAGGATAGTCTCGGGAAACTACGTTGCATGGCCAGCCTTTACTGGCGGCCCTCCTTCTAGCACCAAAATTGTTGAGGCCTGGAAATTCGCAGGAGACAATAGTAAGGGATTATCCCCAATCAAAGTTCCCAACTAGCCCGTTGACTGTTTGGTATAGGGAATCCATCTGTTTTTACGGTCCAGCTACCGTAGGTCAAAGTAACAACAAGGATCTACCGGTTGCAGCCTAGTCCACCGGAATTTGTATTTTTGACTTAAATATGAAATGCAAGTATCTAACTAATTATGCAGGATGGTGAAAGATGCAAAGAGCATTCACAATGTGATGTACAGGTTCTTACCTCTCGTCTTAGGCTCGCCATGCATCTGAATCACACATGCTGGAATGAGATAAAATGACTACCTATCTATATGCCTACCTATTTATCTCTATCTACCTATCCACGGGGAGCCAAATTATATTTAATAAATATGAGCAATGCGGGTGTGCACACATGATAAAAGCAATTACAGATAGCTGACATTTACTTTTACAGGCATGAACAATGAAAGATATTTCCACAACTAGCTAACCAATTGTTTCGTAATAAGCATGCATTACTCATGGTGGTCATTCCATAAAATAAATCAGAAATAATTTAAACAAGAAATAGGTCATAAGTTAGAACGATTTCACGATTCACCTGAAGGTCATGGACTTCACCCTACATGGATTCCATTTCCCTTAGCACATGTTCATACTTCCTCTTAAGTCTGCTACCCTCTCCTCTTTCTTGTCTCAGTGTGTCTTTCAGCTGAGGAGTGGTCTTCTTAGCTGACTCTAATTCAAACATCACCTTCTTTATGTTATCAGTGGAGGCATCAATTAGTGCATCCCCGGATCTTATCATGAACATAGGGTCTTTGTCTATTCCTAGCATGACTGCCGTATCTGTGACCATTTTCCCTGATAGATATTTCACCTCCACTTTATTTTCCATCCTCCTCATTATTCTTTTAGTGGTCCTGTCATAATATACAGTACTGAAATCAGGGACTTCTTCCCCCTTCTTCTGGACGAAAGGCACTATTTGGAGCATAGGGGTTACAGGAGTGCTAGCAGTAGGTACTTGAAGGATTTGCACCTCAGGGTTTTCCTCTTCCTAACTCTGCCCTGTTGGTGTTTCAGAGGTTGACTATTGTGTTAACTTTATCTTTTCAGCCTCCTGCCCTTGGAGCTATTCATTTAGTTTTCTCTGTGCTTCTTCGGTTGCTTGCCTGGATGCCTCTTCTGTTTCTCTGGCTGCTTCTTTTGCTAGTTCAGCTGCTTCCTGGGCAGCTTTCCTTTTCTCTTCTTCTCCCTTCTGCAGCCACTCTGCAGCCTCATTTTCCAGCCTCTGAGCTTCCTCCCTTATCCTTTTGGCTGCTTCTTCAACTCTAGCTTGTTCAGCTTTGGCCTGCTCTGCCCCTTTTCCACCTTTGGTGGGGTTCTTTGGTTTGAATCTTCTGCTGAGTGCCGTCATGTTTGGAGCTCTTCGAAAAACAGATTCATCTTTATCATAATGATGGGTATATTCAAAGAACACTTTATGCTTCTTGTAGTGCTCAGCCACTTTACCAAGAGTGTCATTGCGCCGGAAAGGCATCTCCCCAAAATGGAACTTCCCTAGTTCTTCTATGAATTCAGCAGCTTGTTTCACATTGGCGAATCTGTAGCTACCTAACTTGAAAGGTAAAGGGGGATATTCAACCTTCTTATGCTGGAACAGGAAATGACCACACTACTACATTTCGATCCAAAATCCGACGGTTACTTCCGATGGCGCGTGGATTTCTCTTTTTAAACCTACCAAAAATCACAAAGTTAAATTTTTTTTTTGTAAATGTAACCGCCAACG
>LPNX010636547.1:7080-21265 GCA_001517045.1 Pseudotsuga menziesii | reverse complement strand
ATCTAGTTGTTTAAAATGTGCTTTTATTAGGATCTTTCTATGCAATTATTATTGGATCTAAGGTGTTAATGAGAGTGTATATGTTCATATTTTATGTTTGTTATTGTTTATGTTTGGTATGTTTATAATATAAATGAATGAACACTGATTATGTCAAAGTTCTAAAGCCTTGATGGCAACATGAATTCCATAAACAAGCTAAGAATCTAAGCACACAATTAACCTCACTGGGAATTGCAGAGAATTAGCATAAGGAGAGAAGAAGAGGAATTAATGAACACACATTAATGAATGATGAATAAATGATAATTGCTATTATTACAATGGTAATACATCCTTATAAAGGATATTTGAGTTGATGGAAGACAACTCATTGCTAGCTCATAAATCAGACTTACCAAATATGATAAACCCCCATATGTGGCTAAATCACTTCCCAAATCAGTTAAGGACCTCACGAATTAGAAAAAACATGAATGCTATGTCAAGAGTGATGGAAAAACATTCTAATCTTGGAATATGGAGAGAATTTATTGGTAACAAAAGATACCGGTTTCCTAGTTAACGAGCTTTACCTTATCCATATAAAATCTAGATAAAAGAAGAATAAGGAAACATCTGCAAGAAAGTGCAGTTACTAATTATGGAAGTCAATAAAGTGGTCAAGATCAACCCCAAATCAGAAATAAATCATTCCTGGGGTATAGATGGCATGTGTTGACTTTAAGGCGCAAGTGGATGCCAACTAATTAGCTAATGGGTAGTAATTTAATCAAATAATGATTAAATATTTTATCCTAAGTTATGAGTGGGTTTAATAATATCCCAACACACCCCTTTAAGTCTGCCTTTATGATGGTATGTCAAAAATTTAGGTGTATATAGGGCCCAACAACAAGGCTATGGTCACCTTTTAACAATTATTATGTCCAAAAAGTTGAGAAAATAGGCAAAACCACATGGGCAAAATCCTCCCTCAAGATAGGACATGAGAGGAAAACCAAAAAATATTGTTGATGCTGCTCCAAACTAAATGATGATGTTTGGAGGAATCTTCTTCTTGGGAAGAAGAGAAATCACCTAGATTAAGGACAGATGCAAGATGGAAACTAGGACCATGTAGAACAATTGAGATCCATTGATGTGAAGATCTTGAGAGTTGTAATCAGCCCCAAGCTAATGTAATGACTTGAAATTCAAACCAATAGAGATGAAATCAGCTCCAAATAGGTGAAATAAGAGTCCAAGCGAATGTATGAGGTCCCCAACTTCATTTACACAAAGAGGATGTGTGCAAGTGATTATGTAGGAACATAGAGATGGCATAGGATCAAAGAGTGTGAATGCATGGGCTCCATGGGTTGATCTAGCTTCCAGAATCCAAAAGAACACATATAAGCATATAAGTAGACTCATGGGAATACACTGATAATGAATCCTCTGTACTAAAAGTATGAAAGGAGGAAGGAAGGAGATGTTCAAAATCTTCAAAGAGGCTCTAAGGATTGATGCTAAGAACAAAGGAGGAGATGCAGAAGCACATGAGATCAAGTAAGGTAAATGGAAAGACACTAATAGGACTTGATATGACTAAGCAAACATCCTAAAATTCACTGGGTTATGCACCATCAATGAGAGAGTTATGCACAAAGTGTGAAGGATGTGGCACATAGATATCAACATCTAATATAGAAGACATAGAGAACAATGAATGTGTGAGTGAATCATCATCAATAAAAATAGAAGATCCATTTGTCACTTCTTTTTCTTCATTGGTATCTTCAAGAGACACAAAAAAAGATTATTAGTATCTTCAAGAGACACAAAAAAAGATTGTTCTTCAATATTTTCTTCTTCATTGAAGGAGGAAGCATTCGAATCAAAGAGGGTAGCAACAACATAAACTGTATGACAAAATTCTTCATCATAAATAACTTCATCAGAGAATGTTGAGTCCAAGACATATTGAGAGAGAGCACATGAGGAGATGATGGGTTCGCTCCATGCTCCATCTTCTACTTCTTGTATACCAAAATATTTTTCCAAATCTTTCCAAAGCTCAAAGGATATTCATTAGAATCTATGAGATGATGTATATTTGGAGACATTGCTAAGCACATGATTCCATAAGATCTATCACAATTACTCAGCCACTCAATCTTCTCTTCATAATACTTTGGTTCACTCAAAGCACCAATGGAGACATCAAAGAGACATTGCCTCTTGAAGTATGCACTCTTTTTTGGCTTCCAATCAGAATAGTTGAAAGGAGATAGTAGAGGAACTTTCGAATCCATATTGAAGTTGTTGCACCTACAAATCTAAAAGGAGAATTAATTGATGAGCTCCCAAAGCTCTGATACCATGTCAAAACTTTGATATCCCAGGCTCTGATACCATGTTGAAACTTTTAAGCTATTGATAACATGTAGAGACTTGATGGATTGGGAAACCTTTCGCTCCAATACCATGTCAGAATTCTAAAGCCTTGATGGAAACATGAATTCCATAAACAAGTGAAGAATCTAAGCACACAATTAACCTGACTGATAATTGCAGAGAATTAGCATAAGGAGAGAAGAAGAGGAATTAATGAACACACATTAATGAATTATCAAAAACTGATAATTGATAATATTACAATGGTAATACATCCTTATAAAGGATATTTGAGTTGATGGAAGACAACTCATTGCTAGCTTATAAATTAGACTTACCAAATATGATAAACCCCCATCGGTGGCTAAAGCACTTCCCAAACCAGTCAAGGACCTCATGAATTAAAAAAAGCATAAGTGAGTTGTCAAGAGTGATGGAAAAACATGCTAATCTTGGAATATGGAGAGAAAGTCATGAAGTATGGGTTAGCAACAAAAGATACCAGTTTCCTAGTTAACTAGCTTTACCTTATCCACAAAAAAGATGGATAAAAGTAGAATAAGACCGAATCTGCAGGAAAGCACAGTTACTAATTCTTGGAGTCAATCAAGTGGTCAAGATCAACCCAGAATCAGAAATAAAGCATTCATGGGGTATAGATGGCATGTGTTGACTTTAAGGTGCAAGTGGATGCCAACTAATTAGCTAGTGGGTAGGAATTTAATCAAATAATGATTAAATATTTAATCCTAAGTTATGAGTGGATTTAATAATATCCCAACAGATTATAATGGTGGGGCTATAATGGAATGGTCATTATTTTGGTTGTCTTCTTGTAAAGTTTTCCAAAGCGTACTGGTAGATTATTTTATTTGGATTGAGAAGTTCGCGACTGATATTTTTTTTATTTGTATTGCAAAGTTCGTCAATTTTATTTGTGACCTAAATTTGTTGGGTTTGGTACTTGGTTTACAATATTTTGTTTTTTACAAAGGTCATTCAAAAGTAAAATGTTTTTTGGTGATCTGTTTTGATGTGTAGTTTCTATCATCATGTAGAAATGGATCTAGTTATGTATGATAAATATATGATTTAGTTTGAACATGGTACTTCATTTCCTTCATGATTATATATGATATGTACATCGCATGTTTGACCTAAGATGTATACATTATGCTATTTTATATCTAGTCTTTTGCATTCAATGAGGGTGATAAAATAGTTTTACCATATTTTGCATGTTTTCAAAAATTTCAAGGACATGGATACAAACACCTCCTCAGTTTATCTGAGAAAAAGTAGTCTTTAACATAGTAGTTCTAATGATTTTTTTGATGATCCATTAATGTGCTTTCTATTCTTGTTAGTCTTGTTAGTGTCTGTTATTATTTCTAATAACCATTGCAACTTTCTAACTAACTTAAAAATTCTAAATCAAAGGAAATAATTCATATATTGAATGTCAGCAAAAGAAAGGAAAAAGTGGCATTCATATCTATAAATAGATAAGAAGGTTATTTTTTTCTTAAAGGGTAGCTTAAAAATAAGAAATTTGGAAAATAAGCTAATTGGGAATTCATACAGTANAAGGGTAGCTTAAAAATAAGAAATTTGGAAAATAAGCTAATTGGGAATTCATACACTATATTAAGGTTGTGGGTGTCAATAATACTACATGTTGTAATAATGGTTTATGGGTTCCATAATCACTCCACAATGTAAAGTGTTCAATTCTAATAGTTTTCCGGTATGCCAAGATTTGGGTCCCCACATGTCCATTGGACCATTAAAGGATAAGATAAAAAGTGGACCCCACACTTTCCAGTTANTTTTCCGGTATGTCAAGATTTGGGTCCCCACATGTCCATTGGACCATTAAAGGATAAGATAAAAAGTGGACCCCACACTTTCCAGTTAGTACATAATTTTCTTTCACCAACACCTTCAGTGGTGAGTGGCCCAATACTGCTTGTGAAATGTATAAATAAATCCCTCTTATCCTCATTCATGCATTTGTTCATTTGAAGGTCTACGATTTGAGAGATTCGAGCTCTAGTATATGATCTTTTATTGCACTACCTTAGTAAGAATCAAAAGATGAGTCTTCCGAGCAAAAGATTCACCAAGATATTATAATATTTTTTAATTTGATGAAATATTTACCAAGTTTTTAGAATATTTTATGATTGAGTGAACATTCGCCAAAATTTTACAATATCTTAGAGTTTAGTGAAATATTCGCCAAGATTTTACAAGATTTTATAATAAAATGAAATATTGGCAAAAAAATATGTATATACATATTATATTATTGATAAAATAGCCTTCATTTTTCCTATATATTAGGGAGATTCGCCCATTTATTATACATATAAAATTGAAGAATGTTCTTAAAATTATCCCTGCCTCATTTGTTACTAAATTTTATATGCAAATAAAATCTAACAACTAAAATAAAAATTTAATTATTAATAAGTTGTCTCTATATTGGTTATCCCATTCTAAACAAACAAATCACGAAGGCCCTTGTATATGTATATATTTTTTCAAAGTTTAAGTAAACAAACGAAGACCATTGTATATACATTTTTTTTTCAAAGTTTAAGTTAGAAAAAATAAATGTAGTGAATGAATAATCATTAGTGGTGGTTATTGTTTGCAATTTTTATTAGGTAATTTTTCTCAAGTGAGCCCAAATCTTCACGTTGTATGTTTTATTTAATGTTCTATCATGGTATGTTCTAACTTCAATGTCTTAGTTCTTTCTTTCTTTTCCATTCAATGTCTTAGTTCTTTGTTTCTTTGCCATTCACCTTTTCAAATTTTGCAACAATTTGGTTTATAAAACATTGTAAATTAATTATATGTATCTTTGGTATGAGAGTTGAGAAAATTATATAATGTTAAATCACATAAATAATTTGGTTCATAAAACATTACAATTTAGTTAATTGTAAGATATCTTTGTTATGAGAGGAGAACATTATATTTTGGTAAATCATTTTCTAAATGTTTTAGTTATAAGTTATAACATATTAGTTAGGTTATAAATTAATTAATGAGAAATTCACTTCTAATTGTTATGCTATGTGAGTTTTTAATTATTGTAGTAAATTTCAACATTAAAGTTTATATATTTGAAACATAAAATTGTTTAAGAATAGTGTATATTGTCTACTACATAATTAACATTTACTCTCTCTCACTCAAAGAGAGGTTGATAATATTTTTGAATGTGTGTGTGTGTTTTTTCTAAAAAATATAGGTAAAATGATTACATTATATGTAAATTACATGAATTAAAAGCAATCACAAAAATTTGGATGTTAATGGTAGAAAAAGAAAATTTCCTTACGTATTATTGATGTCTATAAAAGCTACTTTGACATTGAGTTGGAGATAATTCCTTATTTGCAATTGATTCCATGAAAGAACAATGGTTTTTTCATATAATTGATTAAACATGAATTTGATTATTTTCCAATCATTGATGTTTTATGGATTTCATTCTTTAGAGATATGGGGATCAACCCAAATCATAAACGATCCTCAACATAATAGAAGCAATAATCTATTAACCTAAAAAATAAAATACATGAGAGAGACTCAATTTATAGGATTGGGGAGGATAAACAAAACCTGAAGAATAGTTGGGTGGTTGAGAGTGCCTACATGAGCTTACAACTCACACAAGATGACAACATTGGAAAATGTCAACACCAACATGCCACCATAAGAGAAATTTAGGGAGAAAAAAAACAAAGATAAGTCCTAACAATGAGGCCTCAGAAGATATTGCACGCACTAAATTTGTCTCCTATAGGTGGCATGGGTATTAGCCAATTGAAAAATTAGATTTAGCTTGAAGTATGATGATCTAGAAGTCAAAGGAGGCCACAACAATGTCCAAGACATCTCCCTTATGATACTATAAGTGTTCGTCACCGTACTTCTAGGGTTTTGAATTTGGATGGGGAGGCGATAAGTGAAAATCAATATTTATTGTAGTTGTAAAAACAAAGAGGTTAAAGATTAGAATTACCCGATGGGGTGAATGGATGCTTGATGGATGGATTTTTGTACTAAGCAGTGAATATTCAATTGCATAGCCTGCATAGGTGCTTTCCTTTTTTACTTTAACGGCTAGAAAATTTGAACTGGATCATATGGCATGGATTTTTTTAATGATCTTAGGATGATGTTAGCTGACGGATGATGTTTGCTGACGTCGTCAAGACCCACCTGATACACGACGATGTTCTTTTGGTGCACATGGATTCCATCTCTTCTTCCCTTTTCTTCCATGGAGAGCATCTTGTCAACTTACACAATTGTATGAAGAATCTACCTTTTGGTAAATTCGGGTCATAAAGGCTCAAGCCAGAAATTGTTTTCCAAACTCATCTTGGGGAGTCATTATCAATCAAAAATTTCCACATTGATGTGTGGCCAACGACACATCAATGTAGTATTATTCTTTGTCCTTAATTTTGATGCTCTATTCTTCCATACTGTTGATCTATTAAAACTTTGTCATATTTTCTTGCTAATGAGTCTAGCGCATTTGCACTTGGGTGCCTAGTCTCTGCACTTGGTATTTTTATATTTTATGTTCTAGTGCCTAATATCTATCCTTTAGCGCTCAGCATTTGACCCTAGGTTCCTGCGCTAATCCACTTGGTCCTCTTTGGGAACTTTTTGTAACTCCTTTAACGTGTGTTTGAGATCTTAGGGGTTAATACCATGTGCATTTGACCCCCTTTAAAAATTTATCTTTAACCTTCAATTCCAATTTTAAAGTATTGAGTAGCCTTCAAACCCAAGACATTTTGAGTGTTAACAAAATCCTTATTTTCTTGTTGCTTAACTTCGTTTTATGTGGTTGCAAGATTTCACATTAGAATTTTACTCACTTAATTATTTCACAATTAGGGTTATTCTTCTTAGGCATTATATATTTAATGGAATTTTGGTTCTATATATAAGGCATTGGATGCAATAGGACCACTTATTGCGTTAGATCCCTAACCCCGTCGCTGTTATTTTTTTTCTAAAAAACACATTCATATTTTCAATGCAAACCTTCTTGTATAACGCATTGATGCGCTTATAATACAAGCACACTCTGCCACTCACAGCGGATACACCTTATTGACCAATATCTTATCACGTTCATTCATAAATGGGGGTTTTTAAATTGTGAAAAATAAGGTCAATATGTTGTAGGTTTGGGGGGGTGTAGGGTATGGGGGTTTATAGGTATTGGGAGGTATTGAAAGAGGTGTCTAGTAAAAATAAGGAATATCTCATGAAAATAGGGCTTTTTAATTGGAAATATGTATTGGGAGGGGGGCTCAACAAAAGGATTTTAGTATTTATTTATCATTACCTAGTGAGCTTAGGGGTATTAAAGAGCCATGAACGAAGGTGTTATGGCATAGTTTCATTGGGTGAGACCCCGTGCTGCCACTATACATTATTTTAAAAAGTTTTAGAGAATATCTGGTGCAATATAGATAATATGTCGCACTAGTGTATTATATTAAATATATCACACCAAAAATGTATGGCTTAATTTTTTTAATTGAATTTAGTTATCGGTGCATTCAATTATGATGCACCAATGTGTACATTATGTAAATGTATTGGGGTGCTTGTCATCATAAAGCACACTGATATGGAAGAGTATTTTGTTAACTAGAACTTCTGTAATTTATTTGCATAATATATTTAATAGCCTCTCTATTTAAATGGTATAGGTTGTTTATTGATTGAAAATGTGTGATAAGAGTTCAAGGAGTAAAAATTCTAATTCGCATGATGGGAGCACATCCAAAATGAGAAGAAGGCAAGCTATTCGTAATTTTTGTATTAAATTAATATGTTTGAATTATATGTAAGTTTAACTAATATGTATTGGTTAATGTGTGTCATGCAGAGCAAAAGAGTGAGAAATATTGGTAAGATTTTTTGCAATCTAAGTGGAGAAGAGCATAAAACTTTGATGGAAAAGTTGCAAAGGGATGAACCGGGTGAATAAAAAATGTAACCAATATATATTATTTTTTAATTTTCAACAATATTGTACTTAAGAATATTTACTAACATGTTTCAAACAATATATTTCACATATGTTTAATGTTATGAAGGCACTAACTAATATTTAACCAGTTGTTCGAAAGCAGTCGATTGAAAATGTTAGTAAATTAAAATAGCTATTTAAAATTTGCTTATCACTAATACAATATAAAGATGTTGTAGAAAAATTGACAGCTCTAATAGAAGAACCTCAAGAAGAAGTATGACTTGAAAGAAGGGTGAATCATATTGGGAAAAGATTAAAGACTAGTTAATAACTGAGAATGACTTCCCAAATAGGAGATTATGATATGGACTATATTATTCTGGACTTGGGATATGATGTTAACATTTTGAATAGACAAACATGGGAGAGTACAGGGAATCCAAGACTCGTACGGTATCCCATCCAACTGATGTTGTCCAATCAGATGAAGGTTCTACCTATCGGTTGACTTACTTAGGTACCTGTAGAGATAGAATGATTCATAATTTATGCCGACTTTAAAGTGATTGACATTGTTGATGATACTAATATGTATCATGCACTTCTGGGGATTGACTCGATGATTGATAATCAAACTATTATCAACTTTAAAAAGAATATTTTAACGTTTGAAGACTCATATCTACAGGTAGTCACACCCATTGATCTGCTAGAAGTTCAGAGATATGTTGAGCAAGTGAATAGTGAAGTACAAGGAGGATATCTAGAAAATATTTATAACATCACGTCTGCAATGGACAATTATGTAAATCTAATGGCCAAAGGAAATCTCATTTGGAGAAGCATTAGCTCCTACACATCAGATTCTCAAGAAGCCCTAGAAAATTGGCAGAACTGAATGCATGAAGTATTAATGAGAAGATGCATAATAATTACACAATATATGCGACGGGTAGGTATCAAGGTAAGTGATATACCCACATATGAAGGTTTACCTAACCTGGCATATTTTCTTACAAAAATTGAAGAAAGAGTTACCGAACCTCAGTGGTTGTTAGGTCTAGATTTTTCATTGAAAGCTACAGCTGCCAGATGGTGGGTCACACATAAACAACCTATCTTAGAATAGCCACAATGATAGAGATTAATGAAGATATGTTTAGAGAGAATATCATCTATACTAGTAAAAAATACAGAGGATTGACTAATCCTATCGGGCACATTGAATATTGTCATGTGACATGGGGAGCATTCCTGTGACAAGAATGGGTCCACAAGTTTGTACATACATTTGACATGATAACAAGAAACTGCTACATGTCAGTTGAGATGCAACGTGGAATGATTGAATGGGAAGAATTATCTTCCATATTTACATGCACATTTGAGTTTGTTCATGACCATGCATTGATTAATGCTTCCCTGCAAGTAATCAACACAAATGTTTTTGAAGATACCCATGTGTCAATGACAAGTTTTAATCAGAGAAACGCGATAGTCCAACAATGGATGGAGTTCTATAATGTGATGAGTGAACATGATGATGATGACCCGTGTGATGTAAACATCCTAGAGTCTGAAGGTACTCATGCGATGAAAGGATTTGGTATTTCAAGTGACCAATTTCTGAATCTATTGAAAGTCAAGAAAGTGAATACTGACTCCCGAGAGAGTCCAAAGTTTGCCAATATTGGAGATTATTATGACGATGAGACTTTGGGAAATATCACAAACTTATTGCATGAGTTTTAGGATCTGTTTCCCACGAAATGTTTAGAGATGAAAGGAATTATCAGAGATCTTAGAGAGATGAATATTCCACTAAAGCCCGATGCAAATCCTGTCAAGCAATGCCCGTACCGACTCAATCCTTGGTACAAAGAAAAAGTTAAAGCAGAGTTAGATCAAAAGCTGGATGCAGGTATCATAGAACCGGTCAAAGAATTTGAGTGGATCATCCCGATGGTAGTGTAAGATAAGATGAATTTCAGTAAAGTACATATTTGTGGTTGACCTAAGAAAGTTAAATGATGCATGCTTGCATGACCCATTTCTCAATCCATTTACAGATGAGGTATTGGAGAGTATTGGGAGCTAAGAAGTCTATTCGTTTACTGATGGGTTTTTTGGCTACCATCATATCAGAATTGCGAAGGAAGATCAACAAAAGACCACTTTTACAACGGAGTGGGGGTGTTTCTAGTATATGGTAATGCCCTTTGGACTCAACAATGCTCTTGCTATCTTTTCCTAGATAGTAGTGGTTTCTTTCAAGGATTTTATTCATAGTTTATTGAGCTCTAATTCAATTATTAGACTGTATTTGGGCTCATTAAAGATCATATTGAGAGCCTTAGAATGGTGCTGAAATGGTGTCGATAGTATCATATTTCACTGAATCTAAAAAAATGTACTTTTTTCCCCGTTTGGAATTCTGTTGGGTCATGTGGTTTGTCGAGATCAAATCTTTGTCGATCCTGCTAAATTGCGATCATCGTCAACCTACCACCACCCTCGACCATGAAGTAGCTAAGAACAACATTGGGACATACATGCTATTATCAAAAAATTATCACAGGGTTTGCATAGGTTACTGCCCCTATGGAAAAGTTATTAAAGAAGGATAATAAGTTTCAGTGGAGTGAAAACTGCTAAGAAAGTATGCACACCATAGTAGTTTTTCTAGACTAAAAAAAGGAGTTTCATGTAGATGTCGATGCGTTGTTTGTTGCATTCGTTGTTGTACTCGCACAACCTTGTGAAAGTGCTATTGATCATCCTATTTCCTTTTCTAGCAGAAAATTATCAACAATAGATAAGAACTATACCATGGCAGAAAGAGAAGGACTAGCTATGGTATACGCTCTTTAGAAATTTTGTCACTATTTGTTGGGTAGACATTTTAAAATGTACGTAGATCATTCTATGTTGAAATACCTTGTCAATAATCCATTGTTGGGGGGGTAGATTTGTCGATGGATTCTTCTCTTCTAGGAATTTGACTTTGAAATCATTGTTAAGCCCGGTTGACTAAATTTTGGACCCGGCCATCTTTCAATGCTAGAAAGAGGAGAAGAACCTATGAGTCTTGACGATAATCTTCCATATGTGTAATTATTTGTATTCAATATGTTTGATGATCACTATAGGGGTATTATACAATTCTTGAGTATAAGATATGCACCCGAAGGATTTTAACATTGTGTAGAAAAAAATTAGTTGTATGAGTTGTAGATTTTCAGTTGATTGTTGGGAAACTGTATAAAATGGGACCAAATGAAATTCTTTGTCCCTATGTAATGGAACATGAGCGACCAATAATATTGAATGAATCACATGCTGGCGTCACAAGAGTTTATTATGCTGGAAAAGATATAGTACAAAAGATATTACAAGCAGGACTGTTGTGGCCTACTTTACATGTAGATGCTAGAGAATATCATCACAACTATGATGTCTGTTAGAGAACTGGAAAGCCATCACGACCAGATGAAATGTTGTTAGTACCTCATATAAATTTATAAGAATTTGAAAAATGGGATGTTGATTTTGTGGGTATGATCAATCAACCAATAAAAAGAACATGTGCATGATACATTATTATTGCAATAAATTACTTGAATAGATGGGTTGAAGCAACGCCAGTAAAGGATTGTACTATTGCAACTGCTATAAAATTTTTGTTTGACAATGTTGTAACTAGATTTGGATGCCCATATATATTGATGTGATCAAGGCACACACTTTGTCCATCTGTTGATCTACGAACTAACTGAAGAATTCCATATCCAACACAAGAAGACAACACCATATCACCCACAAGCGAATGGTGATGTCTAAGCATTCAACAAGATCCTAGAAAACACATTGACAAATATCTACAATGTTCAAAGAGATGATTGGGACCTGAAAATTTATGTGGTACTATGATCTTATTGCACGACCTATAAGAAGTTGACACGACAAGCTCCATTTCGACTGGATTATGGACAAGAGGTTGTCATGCTGATGGAATACATTGTATCAAGTCTAAGGATAACTACCATAATGGAGATGACAGATGTTGGTGCTATCGAAGAAAGATTATTGCAGCTTGTCTAGTTGAAGGAATAATGTTTTATCATAGGATATCATCAGAATGTTGAGAAGCAACAAGAAAAAGCATGGAATGACCAACACAATAAGAATAAGTAGTTTCACATTGGAGAACTTGTTTTTTTGTATGACAGTAAGTTTTTAAAGCATCCAGGCAAGCTGAAAACACATTGGCTGGGACCATATGTGGTAATTCAAATCTATAAAGGAGACGGTATACAATTATAGAGATTGGATGGAACACCTTTCAAAGGATTGGTGAATGGAAGTCGGTTAAAGACTTAGTAGGATATCCACGGTTTGGTCGACTAAGTGTTCAAAAAGAGTTCAAAAAAATTACAAAAAGTCACTGATTCTTGAGTGTGTTTATGAGTGTTATTTCTGTAAAAAGTAAGAGTGTTTTTGTTTCAAGATTATGAGAGTTGTGTCACAGATATTTGGTCTACTAAAGAAAAAGAATGGGGTCCCAGACCTGTTTCATATCAAAGAAGAAGAGTTGCGTCGCAGAAGAAGAAAAGTTTCGAATACCACCTATTTGTTGCAAGAAAACAAGAGTTGTCGTAGATCCTCTATCTATTGCAATAAAATAAAGCTGTCACGTCCTGAATTTTGGTCGCAAAAATACAGCTGGCTACAGTTAATTTGAGGACGCAGGAGATTTTTGGTGGCATTCTTTTTTGACATTTCCGTCATTAATGCACAATAACTACCATTCAAATGACAGGCGAAGTGATTTTTTTATTAGCAGTTTCTTTGCAATGATTCGAAATATTTCCTCATGTGACTGAAATCACTACCACTACCCATATATTTCATCTTCATTCTGAAGCTTCATTACTTCACTGCATCGAACAAACTAAGCGTTGAACTCCTTTTATGCAACTGAGAGAGACTAAGTTATTGTTCATAGAGTATGGTGATTTATGTCTCTAATACAAGCACTGCGTAGTAATTGGGTGCTAAAATTTCGGTGCTGACACAGATTATGTAAGAAGAAACTGAAGTTATTTCACAACAACCACCAATGACAAAGGCGGTTGCATAGTCTCCTAGGGTACCATAGTAAGCATCATGACCACCACTGGTTCCACCAGTTCTATTACGGCTAGACTTGCCCGACACATCAAGGAAGAAACATTATATGTGTGGAACCAATCGTAGACCAACAATTGCACCTCCACCAACTGATGAAGCAATATGGTTGACATCCATGCTTCCTGATTATGTTCCACACAGAACAACATATGCACCTAAGGTTCGACTGGGTAAAAATGTGAAATACCCACTAGTAGCACCGACCATACCTAAAGGAGTTCAGGTAACGACGAATATTTTACCAAACTTGCAGAAAATGGGTTTTGTCGACCATGACTTGCATAAATTTCTAGAACTAGCCATGGATAGATATATGACTTCTCTACGGTAGATTTAGGATGGACCTATTCATAGGGTCCCGATGGAATGCGAAAGAGGGAAGGAATAATCTGAATTACTTTCACTGATGCACATGCTTCATTTTGGATGCACAACATAGGTAAATACATGCATCAAACAACTACTGGTAAGTTTCCATGGAGGATTCTTATGGCTCAACCGAAAGATATCAATGAACATTGAGCTGATCGCGTCGATAAAAGGGCTCCCCCTTGCAGGCATAGACCCAACACCATTTTTCACCGGGAAGGG
>LPNX010636518.1:232750-260677 GCA_001517045.1 Pseudotsuga menziesii | reverse complement strand
ATTTACCAAATTTTAAAACAAATTTTATAAATTTATAAAACAATTATTTACCAATTTTATAAATAAAACATACATTTACCAATTTTATAAATTGAAAAATAATTATTTAAACTATTACCTCTTGGCTCCGACGCCATCGTGACGAGGTTGGGTTGCTTCGGGATGCTTTGGTTTCTTCAGGGTGCCAATCCTTACGCCGCTCGTCGTTCCTCGGTCGAGCTTGCATAGTGGAATTTTGCAAAAAAGACAGCCGCGGCCTCCGCGGGGCTCTTTTTATAATTTTTTCGACACAGGCACCTCGGTCGATACCTCGACCGAGTTAATACCTCGACCGAGGTATTTCTTAACCCTCGGTCGAGGTTTTAATACCTCGACTGAGGGTTAAGAAATACCTCGGTCGAGGGCTTGATAAAACCTTGGTCGAGATATTAAAACCTCAGTCGAGGGCTTGTTAAACCCTCAACCGAGGTGTGTTTTTCTGTTTTTGCCGAAATGCGCTTGCCAAAAAGTGTTACCCAGGTCCGCGTATTCACCCCCTTCCTCTTATCATTTCGCCGGAGCAAGCTGGGTTTGTGGAAGGCAGACAAATCTTGGATGGTATTATTGTGGTCCACGAAACCATCCACTCCCTCAGAGCAACCAGGTATCCAGGTATGCTTCTGAAACTCGATCTATCTAAAGCCTATGATAAATTGAACTAGAAATTTTTGGGTGGCATATTAAAAGCGTGTGGATTTGCAGAAGAGTGGACTAACTGGATCATGAACATGGTCTCCTCTACTTTTTTTCTATTCTGGTTAATGGCTCTCCCTCGAGCCCTTTCAATGCAACCAGAGGAATAACACAGGGAGATCCCCTCTCCCCGTTCCTCTTTATCATTGCAGCTGAAGGGCTGGGAAGACTTCTGAAGAACAGGAGAGCCGAGAACAAAATCCATGGTTTGTCCCGCATGGATGGAATGGATCCCCAAACCCACCAATAGTTCGTGGATGACAATATGCTAATGGGCCCATCCTCAGTTCAAGAAGCAAGGGGAATCAAAGACTGTCTGAATACATTTCTTGAAGCTAGCAGCCTGGAAATAAACAAGGAGAAATATCAGACCTATTTCTTCAATACTCCCAGGATTACTAAGAGAAACATCCTAAGGATACCGGAATTTTCGGAAGGAAGCTTCCCCTTGAAGTATCTCGGAGCTCCTATGGCAGAGTCAACCATCAAATAGGTCTCGTGGAAAGAATTGTTAGACAAAATTAACAAAAAACTTAGTCTATGGACCTTCAGAGCTCTTAATTTTCCTAGCAGACT
Source organism: Pseudotsuga menziesii (assembly GCA_001517045.1). Taxonomy (NCBI): domain Eukaryota; kingdom Viridiplantae; phylum Streptophyta; class Pinopsida; order Pinales; family Pinaceae; genus Pseudotsuga; species Pseudotsuga menziesii. The sequence continues at coordinate 259,369 of LPNX010636518.1, read as the reverse complement.
CATCTTGGTGAAGTCGGTATTGTAGGCTATGCCCATGTATCTTTTCTCAGTATTGGCTGCCCCAAAATCCATCATTAAACAAATCAGGAACATACAAAGGAATTTCCTCTGGGGGGGGATGAAAAGATACTAGAAAATGGCCTCTGGTGGATTGGAAAACCATATGCACCCTGAAGGGCATGGGTGGGTTGGGCCTCAGAGACCCTCTAGATAACAACAAAGTGATGAGTGCCAAAATTTGGTGGAGATGGGTGAATTATAGCGACGAGCCATGGGCCAAACTGTGGCATTTGAAATATGCACCTCACTGGCCACATAATTCCTTAGTTAGGTTTGGGGAAGACCTTCCAGGATCCAGCATATGGAATACCGCTCAAGAAAACAGGGGTCTGGTTAAAAAACACAGCTTCTGGGAAGTTCGCAACGACTAAACAACAAGATTTTCAAGTGAAGCTCTGAACCAAGAACCAACTATTGTCTGTGGGGAAGACACCCCTCTTTTATGCTCTTTCCTCCAAAATAACCCCACGGCTAAAGTAGCGGAGTTCTGGGATAACAACAATTCAGACCAGAGGGTAAGAAGATGGAAGGGAAAATGATGGTGGCAAGACAAGGCACTAGGAGAAAACATCGAAAAATTCATAGCAGAGCTTTCCAAGAAAAGGTTCTCCAAGAGCGAGGAGCCTGATAAGCTAAGATGGGGATATTCAAACACTGGCAACTTCAATCCAAAAGAAGCCTTAGGCTTGTTAACGGAAACCATACACATTGCCCCAGAAGCCAAATCGATTAAAATTTGGAAGGGTGGGTGGTGGCCCAAAATATTGGTTTTTTGTTGGCTTGTCATAAAGCGTCGTATTCTAACTTGGGACAAACTTCATGTCAGAGGTTTTCACGGGCCATCCCGTTGCCCCATGTGCGAAGAAAAGAATGAATCTATCAATCATCTACTGAATGAGTGTAGGATTGCCAACTCTTTGTGGGAGAAGGGGACGTTGATCTTTAGAAGAGATAACAGACATAGGGGAAGGCCGAACATCACAATAGCAGAATGGCCCCTCAATAGCTTCAAAAACAAAATAGTAAACCGACTATGGGAACTTTTCCTTGGCTTTACAATTTGGGAAATATGGAAAACCATAAATAAACAGATATTCAAGAACAAAGCAAGGAAACTCAAAGAAATATGGAACTCCATTGAAACCCATATGAAAGAAACTATAACATTGCAATCTTGGATGTAGGAGGAATTTGCAGCGGAAAGAAATGAATGTAGTATTTTGTGGGCTTTTGGGTTTTCAGAATTACCTCCCAACAATGTGATTGCTCGTCCGCATTTGGTGCAAGTCTCCAGCCCACTAACCTAGAATCCCCCTCCAGCAGGAACCTTCAAACTCAATATAGATGGGGCGGCCAAAGGTAATCCAGGCCCAGCTGGATATGGTGGTGTGATTCGAAAGTCGGGAGGAATCATCCTTAGCCTGTTCTGGGGTTCTATAGGATCAAATACGAACAATATGGCTGAGCTAGAAGGTTTGATCAACGGCCTGATCTGGGCAAAGCAATTCGGAAAAATTCCTCTGGTGGTGGAAGGTGACTCCCTAATCATAATAAACATAGCTCGCAAACTCCAGGAAGGATCCCTTACATCCCAAATTTCTAAAAACTGGAGATGGGAAAGCAAGTTACTTACCCTCAGGTAAATCCTCAGTGGAGAGGAAGCTTTCCTGTTAACGCATGTCAAGAGGGAAGGGAATAGGGTGGCGGATGCATTGGCTAACGCTAGAGTGGAAAGCGAGTTTTCTTTCCATGCAGAGACAAAAGAGGATGACAAGAAAATCCAACAAATCTGGGGCAACTGCTATAAGTTGGCGGATGAGGACACAAGGCAAAGTGCTCCACATTCGGCATGAGAATGCCAGATGGCTCCGATTGGAGAGGCGGCATGAAGACAGTGTGTCGATTTCTCAGGCAGGCCCACCTCAGTTTAATCGACATAAGGTGCAGGATAAGGGACTTCCTGATCACCAACTAGGTTATGGTAAGGTCTGTCTCACCAAGCGGTTCTCTTCCGATTATCTTCGCCCTACACGCGGCTAGGGTATGGAGCACGTGGATCCCAAGCTTGACAGCCTCCATCATGAATGGAAAGAGAGGCTTTACAGGCGCTGCGAAGGAAGTCTTAAAGACGGATCCGTGGGAATGAGGGAGGTTCGTAGTGCAGGTACTGGACCTGCCATGGATAATGATAGATTGATCTCTGTGACGGAGGATCGTATCATCTGGCATGCTGTAAAACTTACGGTCGCGAATCTCTTGCAAAGAAGGAGAGATTGGATCGAGCGTGGCAAGGGGCAGGACATTATGACAGGACCAGGAAGAGTTAAGGAAGGTGGCTATGGGAAGTTTTCGTCGGCAATGACAAGCGCTATATATGCTCATATGTCAGAGGCCCTGCTCTTCTATAATCTTCTTTATTCCTTCCAGGTGTTATCTTCTGTCTGGCCGAGAGTTTGCATTATGCCAAGATTGTGGAGGGTTCAGTCCAGAGCGCAAGGTTCTAATAGAAGGGGTAACCTCGGCGAGGCGTTTACTGATGTGGCGGAGTATTCTTTGCCCCAAGAAGGGGGCGTGCCAGATGCAGCACCCTTTAACTGGGGGGATCAATATATGGCTGAAACACCCACGGCCGTTGAGGCTTTCATAGCAATTAGGGAGATTGATCTACTCCGTGAATTTGAAACGATTATGGGCTGCCCACTGATCCCAAGCCCGTTTTGGTCTGCACGGATTCTGTTAGCCAAAGATATTCAAGCTAAAATTCAAACGACCCATGGCATCCTCGAGGCGATGGACACAATTCGTAGAGGCCAATAGGAGAGCTTTGCGGGTTTCCGCTTATTGCAACAGATAGCCCAGAATTTGCTAGTCAATCCAGAAGCTGAAGCATCGAACCCGAGTCAAACGTCGGCAAACTCCCCAGCCTCTTCCATGCAGCCTCCCCGGGAGACTGCGAGTTAGCGGCTGCTAGTTTTGGCAGCTCTCCAAGCCACTTTGTTTATCTGCGTTGAGGTGCTCCTGGTTTGGATTATTGATGTTCCCATGGTTATGGTTTATTTTGTAGTTCAATGTTTCTCAAAACTGTATGTAGGTCGTAAAGGCTCTTTTTGTTCCTAGAAAAGTCTGTAAAGGGTCTGTAGGTCTGTAGAATGTATTTCTGGAATTATGCATGTAGGCCTTAATGGCTCTTCTTGTTCTCGGGCTGTTGGGGCTTTGTATTATGATTATGGCAGTAATGGTTCTATCCGAGACTTAGAAGTGGAAGACACCAATTTTTTGAGTGGTAAGCAGGATCAGGCTCTTCCAAGCCTGATCTTTGACTTGGGCTGGTTTGTAGTAACAGACAATTTTAAGACGGGTCCTTTTTGGGATGACGGTCAAGCTCCATCGACCGATGGTTCAACCACGCCTTGTAACATTTTTGTATTATAATAGATTCTCTTACTTACCAAAAAAAAAATATTTAAAATTTTTTGGTCTAAAATTAAGTTTTAAAAAAAGTTGTAATTTATCTCTTAAAGCTAAACAAATGTTTAGGCCATGGCTCTATTTTTTAACAAAAAAAACATATATAATAATATCAATACTTTTTTTTTTTTTATGTAAAAGATGTTTTTCCCCTTTTTTATGCAAAAATCATCAATACTCCCAAATAGTAAGCATCTCTCTCAAAATGAACAAATGATTTTAACAAACTAACTCTATGCTATGTAGCATCCCTATGATGTTTATGACATTCCCACTATTGCCATCGTCATTTGGGTGCAAGTACAACACCCCCACTCTAATTTTCATCATGTTGTCGGTAATGCCATGTATGGCAACGTTTCCATACTCTGATTTTGTCCAAGTTTCAAGGTAATACATCATGCCTAATTCATATGGGCTATACTTCTCTCACAATGCATCTTGAGCAATGGTTTGCAATGCAATCCTTTGCTTTACTTAATGGTTTTGGGTTAATGTTTTTCTTTGAGCACTAGTTTCTCATACAATGCCGTGCTTATTGGTAATGCTATGACCTTTTGTGTGCTTAGCAATGTTGAAGTTTAGGATAATGCCAAACAAATTAAATGAGGTGAAGACAAAGTAAAGTAGATGTTAAATATAATGAGCTACATAACTAAAATTTATTAGATAATAAATTAATAAAAAGAAAGATGATAAAAAAGAATTCATAAAAATGATCAGAAATTAAAATAATATAATATTTAAATTTATTCCTAGAAAGAGGATGGATAATAAAAGTAAATTTTTTATTACTAATAAACCAAAACCTAAATTAAATAATATGTATTTTTAAATTTGTAAACTTTTACTTATTTAATTTATTTTAAAACTCTCAATATTTGCTTAAATTATTATATCTTTCATCAATTAAAAAGATAAAACTATAAAATTTAAGAAACTCGGGAATTGTAATCCATTTAAAAAAATAAAACTAATAAATAAAATTTAGATTTTTTTTTAACTTTAAAATTTAAATTGTTTTGAATTTCTATAAGTTCAAAATATAACATAGATTAATAATTTAACTAGCATAGATTTATTTTAATAACAAATCTTTTAAGTATTTAAAGACATTCAATTTTCTCTGGATGCGGGTGCTTTTGACGTCAACATGGACACGAGGGGACACTGACAAGGTTAACCCACCTACCATGTGATGTCACTATACCATCATTCCTTGGCTGCATGCCTTTACTTGAGGCTGGGACGTGGCATTCTCCAAGACCGCCGATGGGACACCGCCATCACCTCGATGTTGGGAGGTTTAATGCGCCAACCTGGTTGCATTGGTCGACGTGCCTACAACCATAATCCCTAGTTCATTGTCCAGCTGGGTCATTTTCTCTTGGCGCTCCCGCAGCTCTGCTTCCAGTTCCTCCCTGCTCTCCCCACCCTCTGTAATTCAGCTCCTGGCTCTGATTTTGCAATTCCACTCTGCCATTCAATCATGTCTAGAAGGAAACGAGGCACTCCACGACGAGGTCATCAAGGCAAAGGTGCACAGTCGGAACGCCACATCCTACTCTCTGCACAGGCAAGTGGGGAAGTTTTTGATGAAGAAATCCTTAATGTGGTTTGTCTAATGTTGAACGACTGGGAGGATGAGTTATTTGGAGCTTCCAACACCGCAAGACGTACCCTGGAACATAGAATAAATTATTGGGTTATTAAGAATCTTCTCATCTGTCTTATCCTCTGTTTTCATTCCCAACCTCTGGCTCATATGCCTTCTGCACCTCCTGCACCTCTCCTGCCTCCGTCTCCCTCAACTGCTCCGGCCTCTCTGCCTGTTCCAGTTGTCTCCACTGTTTCCTCAGCCTCCACCTTTGCTCCCCTTTCCGCTACCTTCCCCCCTCCGCACTGTCACGCTTCAACTCTTCTAGCTGGCAAATGTACCTCTAGCCCAGCCATGGCCATAAAGAACACCCCTCTCCCGGTAATGCAGCCCGTTGCAGGTAGCTCTGTTGAGGACAACACCTCTAGCGACGAGGTGATGGACTCTTCTAGCGATGATCCAACGAATGCGACATACAAGCCAACTCAGCCAGCCTCCTCAGGCTTCGGTTGTCCCATTGTTGAAGAACCTTACTACAAGCCATAATCAGGTTTTGACTATGGTTTTTTGTCTTTTTCAGAAGGAATGTCGGCTCTTCATGCTTGAATTTTTTTTTGATAGTCTGGTCCTATCTAGGAACCTTTATGTCATTTTCTATAAGTCAATCCTTTTGGGCATGTTTTCTCTCCTAGAGGGATGGTCTTGTTGTTTGGATTTGTTTTCCCTCCTGGAGGGAGGGTCCTACTCTTCAGTGAACCTGTCTACCTGCTACTTCCTATGAGCAGGTTCGGGTCTCTGTTTTGTAACTTCTTATGTACCATTATTTTATTTTTTTAATAGAATAGCATCCAACTTACAAAAAAAAAAAAGACATCCAATTTTTTGAGTTGTTATTTTTTTAATGACATTTTATTTAGATTTAGATTTTATTTAGACTTACATTATTTTGATAAGTGAATATGGATTTTTTAAATTATTTTCTATGTGTTTTATTAATTTTTATTTTCGGTACATAATGTGGGTTCCTTACACATGTGGTCTATATTAGGTTGTAAGTACCTAGCTACTCTCTAAGGTTAGTTGGTTAAGTGTAATGTTACACATCTCCCTTATATTGAGCTACAAAACATATGGCTACTCTCAATACAATGATCACATCATCATATAAAAATATCCAACAACCAGACCAAAACATTTGTAATTCATAAAACTCTTTAAAAATATAATTGCTAAAAGCATAATTTTGAAAGGCCATTTAGATAATAGCTAAATGTCCTTCTAATTTTAAAAATATAATTGTAATTACTAAAATTACAATAGAAAATTGCATAAACTACAATTTTCGGACAAAATCTTGACCATAATTAAAACCTAAAAGGCGCGAAAATGGGGAGGTTTTGGTCGCTTAGCGCAATACATAGCTTTCAGAAAGGCTAACCGCCTTGGGACATCAAGGTCACTTAATACATGACATGACATAAAGTAGAAATACACGGATTCGTATTAACTTATATAAAACTTAATTAACTTATATTTCCTAGAAATACGCTACAATGTCAATGGCGGTATTAACTGAGACCTGGTAATTGTGGCACACATAGGATCTTAAACCGAATGCAAACTTTACGTGTCACAGCATCTTGGATCAGTTTCAGACTTTTCTTGGGATCGCTCATAAGTATGCAAAAATGAGAAATATTGGGCTGATACCTGTTATTTAGTATTTATTTGGTTTTTGGATGGGGCCTTTGCTAATATGATTGGGGTGTTGGAGTACACTTGATAATTAGGGAGGATCATTTTTTTAGCATTAAAATGGGCTGTGGACAGAGCATTGATACTAAATTTGAACTTCTTGCTCTGTGGGCTTTGCTTGTGATCTCCAAGGATTTTGGTTTACCTTCTCTTCATGTCTGTAGTGATTCCACAGCTATTATCAATTGGGTCAATAGAAAAGCAGCTCTGACTGCTCTCAATATAGATGGGTGGTGTCAAAATATCAGGTATTTGGAATTATCTTTTCGCCATCTTGACTTCCAACATGTATATAGAGAATACAATGTGAAGGCAGATGGTTTATCTAAGGAGGCACTTTCAATGGCCTCTAGCCTCCTACTTTACACAGAATTCATTGAAAGTGAATGTGTAGCGAATGAAACATTTCACTTTTATTAGCTTCGCGCTGGTCGATGTATCTTTTTCATGAGTATGACAAGATTAAGTATCACATCTTTTGGATGATTGAGGTAGACAAGTGTCTTCTCCAATAAACCATGCATGGTTTTGCTTATATTTGCTGTAGTCGTCTTGGATATTAAAAAGATGTTGGGATGTTATCCTATGTTACTCTATGATCTGTGGATTGATGTATCTGAAAGTTGTGCCATGTTTCAGCATCATATTTAGGGAGTAGAATCTCATTGTTGAGACTCAGATTTACTTTTCATCTATTTAGATATGTCAATTATTGAGAAGTTCCTCTTAGGCTGTAAACAAGAACAGCTATTTTTCTTTCTTGAAAAAACTGACACATATACTCAGAGTCACTGTGAGCGTAATGAGTTAGCTGAGACGTGAGACGTTATCAATGAAGCATGGGATAACTTAAAAAAAAATAATTGGTAACATTTGTTTATTTAAAGTTTTATTTTTTTTAATTTAAAAATAATGTAAATAAATTATTAAACAAAACCATTATATTTACTTTTAAAAAACAAAAGCAAAAACTTAAAGAATTTTATCATGTCACAAACATTTTTACAGAGATTGCATCTTGCCATTAAAACTCATACATGACTATTTGAAACTTGGAAAATTTAGACCTGTGACCCTACCACTGGGAAATACAGAAAAGCAATTATTGTAAGGCCAAGGCAGTAAATCCAGGTATATTACCAGGCGATGACCTGCTTATTTTTTCATACTTTCTCGTTGAAGGCGGACCTGCTCCCAGGACAGAATAGTTTGCAATACACTTAAAACCAATACGATACATCCTCCCAAAGTAGAAACTACAAGCCATGCCCTTGGAACATACTTTTCCTTAAGCTCAGCACAAATCATTATGTAATCGTAATTTGTGTAGAACGTTATAGCGTCATCAATGGCTGAATCAATTGGTTCATATTCGCCCTTCCCCATTGCTTTCCGCATTCCGTTCCAGACAGTGGCCACTTCGTCGTCGGTGCCTAGGCCATTGTGAATTATACCGTCATTTCGCAGAACCCCAACGTCGGCGGCTGTGTTGATCAAGCGGTCCATCAAATCTACATAGCACATCAGCGGTTTCGTTTCACTTTTGCAAACGAATGCCTCGAATGCCACCAGATTTCTGATGATAGCATCTGTTCTGTCATCCATTTCGATCGTCGGCAAGTGAATCGTATAGCTTCTGCCATCGAAACGAATTTCGTTGAGATGCTCTACATGTGCAGAGAACTTCACTCCTTTTCTTTTGAGCTCTACAGCCGATGGGAGAGTGATGTATCTCTTTTTCTTCCACATTCGATTGTGTTCAGTATGATCTGTAGGATCCGAGGATCGGATGATATTTTCGTACACAAACCCTAGAAGATGTGAATCCGGAGGCCCGGCTAATGCATACGAATCCAGCTTGTCACGTTTGTAGAGAAAAGGGGACAGAGCGTGCCAAATGTGCCTTAGAATTGAGTTGAGATCAAGATCTGTGCCTGCCTGCCATTGAAGGATCATCTGTAAGGCAAACATCGGTATTTGATTTTCTAGCTTCATAATATCTTCCTGCACTGCTGCAAACATGCTTGTTTGATTTTCCAGTTTCATGATATCTTCCTCCACGGCCGATGGTAGCTGGTTTTGTAGAAAGAAAAAACGAGTTGCTTGATCACAATCGGACTCCCGGGTGAAGATCTTCCTAAAATCATAAAACCGAAAATTTATGTTGCATATGTTAAAATATATAGAATCAAATGTTGGAATTACAGTGTGAAGTTTGATAAATACTGTTCGCCACACTGATGTTGTATAAACAAAGAAAACAAAGAAGAGTTTTATAGATGTTTTCACACTTTTAAGAAAATTGTTGTTTGATAATTCATCTAATAATACAACAATTTCATGATATATATGTTGGAATCTACATAATTAAAGGTCCAGCAGTACAGAACTGATTGATCTTCAACTTTTTCTTGAAATTCCGATTGGAAAAGAAACCATAATCTCAAAAGAAATAAGCCATCGCGAGCCAAGATCCAACCCAGTTCTTCATCACTAGCAGGACAAATGTGGATGAATTTATACCATTGCCGAATCTTCAGACTTTGATGAATCATGTCCTCAACCAGGTTCTTGAATAGAGGACGGCCGGCTCTGTCGGCGAGTATGTGAGGGAGATTGATTTTAAAGGTTTCGTATTTGGCAAGATGAGGCTTCCCGAAATGAAAAGGGCCGAGAGAAACTGCCTGCGGTACGTAAGCTGCTTTCAACTTTTGAGTAGGCAAACGCTCCAGTATGCGGGAGACGCGTTGGGAGACTGTCTCATCTTCATCCTCATCCTTTGCTTTTTTGATGTGCTGTGACGGGGGAAACAGAATATCAATCCTGTGGTCGTCCATGATGCAGGGTTAGTGTTCCTTCAAGATTGAGCGGCCTCGGCTTCTAATAAAACCAAAACGGAAAGGATCAGATCTAATAATGCCGGTGAGGAAGAGGGAGTGGGCAGGCCGTTTCCTTCAACTAAATAGCTACTAATTATAGTAGCGGTCTAACTAGGGCACTATAACTCACAAAATCTTGTATTTTTTTGTTCTTGGTTCACAAAATCTTTTGGTTCTTGATCACAAAATCATTTGGTATAAAAACTCAAGCATTTATACGCTGTAAGATCTAAAATAATGTTTTTACAGGTTTTGAAAATTTCTTAAAGATTTATAACGAAAAACTAATAGAAAACGTTTCCTTAGTTAAACAACTCTATAATTATATACCTAAAATGCCAAAGATATTAACATGCTGTAAAGTTAGTCAAACTTAAAACTTTATAGCTAGCATAGTATTAATTTGGATTCTGTCATACCTCAAGACTAATACCAATAAAAAAAACGCCCCCAAAATATATGTAATAAAAATTTGAAAAAAAAAACTCGAAAATATGGAGAATTACAAATCACACAAGTTGAGGCTCCACTAGTCATGTCTTTCCCATAGTCTTTTTCTATCTACTGATATGCAATCATGTTTTGTATTTTTGGACGTGTCATTACCAAACTCGTACACCTTTTTATGCAGATTTAAAAAAATATAGAAATTTGTGGCTGATAATATTGAAAGCAAATCGAGATTAGCGGTGCTAAAAGGTAAAGATTTTTAGATTTTTTTGCTTTGAATGGGAGACGTGCAAAATCATTATATTGTTGAAATCTTTCTCGTGTGCAAGAAAATGGAGACTACGTCGGGCACTTGCTCTCTACCACGGATCAAATTTGAAGGTTTGGGTCCCCTTCACTTTGAAGGGTGGTGAGAAATTGAACCCTTCAATGTTGACATGTAAAAATAAATCATTATTTTTATTTGAAAGTGTAAGTGTACAACAAAATTTTATTATTTATTAAAAATATTGTTTAGAAAAAAAATGACAATAAGAAATCCCGAGTGATTCAACATTTACATGGAATTAGTGAGGTAAACCATGTACTCTCTCGATCCCTGGAGCATATAGTTTATTGAACTTAGATAAGGGACAATTCTATCGGGCCGGTGAAATACTCGGTTGTTAGGTCGTTGATAAAATAAGGCATTGGAATTTGGAAGGACCTTTGAATGGAGGATTGATTCAGCTTGATGGTGGCTCTATTGGTCAAGTGTGATTGGGCCTACCTAAAAGAAAAACCCCAAAATGTAATACCTAATGCTTTCAAGGAGAAACTTTTTTTATTAACCCTAAATTCAACACTTATTTTTAGAATTTAATCATGTCCTCCCCACATGCTCAAATCAAAGTGATCAAACAAAGGCCCCAATTTTAGGTGGATTATGGATAGTCCCTCCAATGTATATCGAGTTTATACCCCAATTTGAAGTGATCAAACAAAATCCCCAATTTTCGGTAGATTATGGACAGTCGCTCCAATCTATATTGAGTTTATCAGCCCTATCGGAAAGGTTAAGTATTTATTAGTCCACTATAAGGAAGAACTTTAAATTCTCCAACAAATATCACTACAAGTTGGGTGTCTAGTTTCTACCAAAGTCAACAATGAAGACGAATCATAAACACACGTTTGGGAGGTTTGCAACAACGAGGATGTCGAAATCATGTTCTTCGCTAAATCATTGCACTCCCAGTCCCTCATTCATGAACGTCCGTCGAGGGATTCCCTTGTTTAGTTATATTGGTAGACAATTTGTACTTCTTGTTTCCATTATTAGAAGTCTGACAGGAAAATGAAGGGGTCAGAGTCTACAACATTTACAGTGTCGGTTGTTAAATATTTTATCCTTTCAATTATTGGATTTCATTAAGGAAATTGGAACAATTCAAACAATTATATTCAAATATTGTTCTTTCTTTCAACCTAATGTTTACAATTTACGGTAGATAAATAACATTGACAGATTTGGAACTCAAATACAAGGCTCTTTCTTCTTTTTCCTCCGCCCAAACAAAGTTGTGGTCCTAGAATATGAAAAGTATATATTATTTTGGTTCTAATTTAATTTAAATACAGGGATTTTTAAGGTTACATCTATTGAGTATTCGAGACTTAGTCTGGCGGAAACGCAATCGCATAATACATTACAAATTTCAAACAACATTTTGGATGGAGAAATTTTAAGCCCTTATATTTATATAACCAGAAGGAACTCCAACAAGAAACAAATTTAACTTTTATTCACATATAAAATGTTACACAAGTGTAAAATGCTATACATACTGTAAATTCATGACAACCAAGTCGACAGCTTAGCTTTGCATAATCTTCTCGAGGAAATAGAAATTAGGGAGACACTCAAGCATAGAATTGGAGAGTTGAGAGTCTGAGTCCCGACCTTTGACTGTCCTATACTCGTAAACCAAAAATAATGTTTTTTTCACAAACTTCACCAATCTCTTTAAGTTCAGGGAAGCTCAATCCATCCTACCCAACGTTCTACCTTTGCTTCTCTTGCTCCTACCTGTGAAAAAGGTGGAACCTTTGAGTTGCCCACCGCAGAAGACGATGAGGAATTAGAGTGTGCAACCATTTCCTTCTATAGAAAGATGATTGGAAGCAACACCATCTCAATTCCACAATATCCCAGCGCTCCTGAGTTGGTTTACCTTGCCTGAGGTAGGTGAATGCATGTTTGTGTATTTCATATGATTACAAAAAAAATAAAATTATAATTGCTTCTACTTAACATAGATATATCTGTGCAGGTGAGGGAAAACTGGGTATTGTTTTCCCGAGGTTTCTAGAGACTTTCAGAGATCATTATTTGTTATGAGGGCACTCAGGGCGTAGATTAGAGAGCCCACAGGAGGAAGAAAAAGAAGAAGAAGAGGACTCAAGTCAAAAGGTGAGGTGAGTGAGGAGGGGAGATGTAATAGCGATATTTGTAGGAGAAACCCACTGGTTTTATAATGATGAGAACAAGCCTCTCTAAATCGTAGCCATTGTAGACATAGGAAACCCTCATAAACAGTTCGGGCACAAGAGTTACCGTGTAAGCATCCCGACAAATTAAGTAATGATAATATTCAGTTAGGTATATGACAAATTCTTTCGTTTCCTTTAGAGATGACTATATGCATATTGTACAACCATTCTCTTTGGATGGCACTCCATTCCAATTGCCTTTGTCTCTACTGCCTAACCCCCTTCCTCCGATGAGACAAGTAGACTAAGCGGCCTAGGCGGACCATGGAAGACTAGGAGTGTTGATTCAAATGATTATGACCCCAGTAAATGAATAGAAATTGGAATAAATCCTAGAATCCAGGACTAACTAGTATAGGATATGATTCATGAGCACAAACAAAGGGCGACGTGCTGCTAGCCTGCTACCAAAGATCCGTCATCCAATCTTGTGGTGGTCATAATAGAAATGTCTAGCACTGGGTGAAACCTTAGTCTGGAAACTTACATACCCATTGGACCAGGTTAGGTTTAAATCTAAAAAAGATTGCTCAATGCATTGTAAATTGCAACTCGTAAGTTGTAACCCAAAAAACAACACCATTAGTTTTTCCTTATGGAGCCTTGACAGTGGAGGGTTATCAAAACAATTCACCATCCATAGATAAGACTTATATGAGTATTTAATTTCACATCATATACTCAAATACTCGAGTGACTTGTAAGTTGTGAGATCACGTGACTCGGTGAACAATAAGATGACAGATGGAAAATCGAGTTGGCAGGTGGCATCATCTCATACCAAGATTTAATGAAGTTGGTGAATCAGTAATGCATGCTAATTCCATTAAATGCTTCGAAAGTGAACATTGAATCGTGAGTCACAATCCTGACTCACTGACTTGAACTTGGCACTAGGAAGCCTAGTGGCCCACTGTGGTCCGTGTCGATTGGGACTGAGATCCTCATCCATAATCCGAATATTCAAGGGCACTTGGGAAGACTCTAAGTCTTGACTCCCCCATAGTCCACTAAATCCCTCGATAGGCAAATCTTGTAGCTTCCTTCTGTTGCAAATTTGCCGAGGCTTACTCAATTTCATTATTGAAGTGCTGGAAATGAAACTAAATTTTTTTACATGGTAAAATTCCTTGTGGCCTTCTATGACATTTAAAATGGCCTTTGAACGGCTCTGAAGGCTTCAAATTTAAAGCTTTCTCTTTACTCTAGGTGCGAGCAGTCCATTACGATTTGAGGATCTTTTAGCTTTTGAGTTTCCAATTTTGACAAAATAAGCATTTCCCTGTTTTTTGACCTTTTGTTATGTTTAAAGATGTTTTAACACCAACAACAAGCACATTAATTTTATTTAATGATTTTGAATATGTTGATAGTGGTCAATTTAGTGTATCTACCTAAATTTACGGTCGATGTATTTAGACACATTAAATAAAACTAATATGTGTGTGTTGCTAGCAGGATTGGTATTTCATTTCATATCTGTCCTTCACACTAAGAAATAAATATTATTTAATTAATTATATTATTAAGACATATCTCCAAAACATTAAGAAATTAATATTATTTAATTAATTATAATATTAATATTAATTAATACTTCACATTTTTGTTAATTAAAAAATAAATAATTTATAATCTATAATATTAATTTCAATTAATACTTAATATCATTAATTAAAAACCAAAACATTTAGAAATTAATATTATTTAATTATAATATTAATATTAGTGAGCGATTAGACATATCTTCAAAACATTAAGAAATTAATATTATTTAATTAGTTATAATATTAATATTAATTAATAATTCAAATTTTTATTAATTAAAAATAATAATTTATAATTTATCATATTAATTTTAATTAATACTTAATATCATTAATTAAAAACCAAAACATTAAAAAATTAATATTATTTAATTATCAGATAAATATTAATTAACACTTAATATTTTTATTAATGAAAAAATAAATAAATAATTAACTATAATATTAATTTTAATTAATAATATCATTGATTAAATATAATAATTAATTAAAATAGTTTCAACATATTTTATTATATTTTATCAAATATTATTAATATAATAGTAAATAAAAATTAAAAAAAACTTATTAATAAAATAATATTATAATTGATTTTAATATCAATTATGATTTAATTTAATATTTACTTAATTAAATATAAAAATTAATTATTTAAATAATATTATTTAATGTATAGTATAATATAATAAATAATATGTCATTCAATTAACATATTTTATTATTAAAGATAATTAATATAATAGTATGTAAAATGTTTAAATATAACATTATAGTATAATAATAAAGTAAAATTATTTATTTCAAAATATTTTTATTTAATTATGACATTATAATATAATATAATAAAGTATTATATTTATGTCATGAAGATTTTTGTTTTATATTTATGAATAATAAAATAATAACTATTATAATTATTATAATATAAAAAGTATTCTTGTTAGTCACATATATGTTTATTAAATATTTTTTTAATTAAAAGCATTGAAAAATACAATTAATTATAATAAAATATGTTAATTGAATGATGATATTTATTACATAACACTCGATGAACATTGCAATACAATGTAACCCTTTATAAACGTCACAAGACGACATAACCCTTGATGAATGACAAATGCAATGTTATTATTGTGTGGAATCTTTGGTTGTGTTAGCATATACTCAACATTGTAATGAACCATAGTGTACTTTGGTCAACCATGTTTGTCTTAAATTTGGCCAAAGTAACCCATGGTTGAATTTATCAAGTAAGGTTTGACATTAATTAACGTGTAGTTAATTAAAATATTATCATTTAGGTAATAATAATATAATAAAATTATTTAAGTGAAAAATAATAATATTTAATTATAATGAAGACTTTGAGCATTACAATACGACATAACCAATTTTTTTTCTATATAGTATGTTTTATGCAGAAAAAACATTAATTTTTGTGACATTAAACCCTTGCAAATTGTGGCAATGCGACATAGCCTTTGTTTAATTTCATAATTTGATAAAGACATTTGAGAATCCAAGCATTCAAATAGTATGTAGGAGGTTCATGGAGGGTTATGAGGCACATCGTAACATGTCTAATGCATTTCTTATATGAATGGACCATAATGTGACATAAGCATGGACGAATGTCATATTGTTACAATCATCAAGAGATGTTTCGATTGCTAATATGGGATTATCTTGAGGACAAAAGGCTTCGAAGAACATCACAAATATGAATTGTTAGAATTTGAGATAAGCATGGAGGATTTTCGCAATCGAACATTATGATATATTTCATAGTTTTTTGATGTACCAATCCAACATGTGTTCCTTGTGATTAGAATGAAGATGAGTGAAACATCAAACTAGAATGTGACATAACAATTAACTAATGTAACAAACTTCCATAAGTAATATATGATTAGAAGATGAATGTTGCAATTAAACATGAAACTTAATGAGCTTTCCAATGTGACAACATCCTTGCAAAAGCTGAGCATGAAGACTAAAAGATGAATTTTAGATTATGACATAAACATGGAGCAATGTTACAATCAAACATAAAAATTGATGAATGTTAGAATGTGATAAAACATCAAAATGTGACATAACCCTTGATGAATTCCGAATGATACATTATTCATGTGTCACATTTTTCCCTTAAGAAAAAAAGCTAACTATATTAATAAAAAAACTACATACAAAAGTATGTATTGTTCTTGCTTTTCACAGAGTTACATCTTGATGTCACATCATTTATGATGTATTTGCTTCTTTTTTACATAACAACCTAAGAAAAGCCATGATGAGTCAAAGAGACTGTCATAAATTTCTCCCTTAAAATCTTCCGGTTGTAGACAACTGGAAAGAGTTGTTTTCCTTCTTCTGTGCATATTGAAAAAAGGAGGAGATGTTTCCAGCAATTCTCTCCCATTTAGAGCTTTCTGTCTTGTTGAAAAACAATTGCTTTTTTATTGAGTAAAAACTATCCAAAACTTTTGAAAATGAGTATTATTGAGGCAAAATCATAAAAGGATTATTCATGTGTCACATATATGGCTATGCTGGCATATATCGGACACTGTAGTGAACCATGGTTGATTTCTGTGAATCATGTTTGACTTTATTTTGATCATGGGTTAGTGCAAGAATATGAGGGACCTTTTAGTTGCAATCCTAGTTTTTGAAAACATGATCACGTTACATAAAAATATAACGCATTTCTGCTACATAGCACTTGCTATGGTTAAACCCGAGCCTGGCATGTCATGAGACATGTACCATAAGACAAAATATCGCGTACGCGTAATATAAATACAAAACGCGTACGCTATATGTAGTTATAAAACACGTATGGGATTTGTAAAATTAAAATTAATTTATATACACAGTCTCGAACCCCGTGGGTCATTCTACCCATCATGAACGCGAATATCAGGTTGAACGGGAGCAAATTGGGTGTCGTGGAGTATTGGAGGATCCTGATTTAGTTGGAGGGGAGGAAAATCCACCGGTGAATTGTCATCTACATTCACTCATACCATTTTTTTGTCAATTCTAAACCTAAATTACAAATTTTTAATAGTTTAAAATAATCAAATTTTGTATTATTTAGCAAATCGGAAACAACCCAATCTCTAATTAAATTCACATCTCCTTCAACCAAGATGAGTGAATAATTATAATGAATTCCTTTTCAAGAACTCAAAAATTCCTAATGCAACCAAAAATCGAAAAATATAGAACTCCTCCCTTTATACAATGTACCATCCACATGAAACCCAAATTTCCAACCCTCAAAGGCCATTTCCCCATGATACTAATGGAATAAGTTTCCTCAAAAATGGCCATAACAAGGTGAAATGCATGCACAAGCGTGAATATAAAAAATGCATAAAAAATTAGTAGCTTGGTTTCTCAAAATATGATCACAATCATTTGTCCATGAACATAATCAAAATTTCATCACAAGTGTATGTAGTTATTCATTCCCTCTTAGTTAAGCACCCTTAACTAAATGCCAAAACACATTAACAAAGTGCCTCTCGGGCCTGCCCTTTTAAACATAAAATAGTGTATTATATATATAAATCGATAATATATATATATAAACACAGATTTAAAACTAGTAACTATGACTAGATTTATTCCTTCCTCCAGTTTTTGCAGCCACCACCATTTTTCCACTAAAATATTTGCACTTCTTGGATATAGCGCCCACCTCATTTGTGTTTTAATTACACCTTCATCGACACTTTTCTCTTTTTTTGGGCATATGACTTACCCTCCGTGCCCATGGCCTTATCGTAATGACAAAACAACATTGAAATATACGAACCTTCTCACTGTGATATCGAATTACAAGTCAACACGTCCTGACACCACCATACAACCCCGGTATTCATCACAGCATCAAAGAGTTTATAATCATCATGCAGTTTTGACCCTAGCTCTATTGAGCTACAAAAAAGCTAATTAATTAAAGGTCATCACCTAAACCAAATACAACTTGAACTCTGCTTCTTTGATCCTATAATATGTGAGACTCACTTGACAAATCATTAACTAGATGCTACAATTCTGGAAATGCTCAACTAACCTTATCAATTACATTGGGAAAAGGATATAGTATCCTTATCCTCTTTATTGAACCTCTCAACAAAATAAAGAAAAATAGAAACATGTGAGACCCTAGGTCTCCCTAAGTTCCCTTGACCTAGCAAAGTCATAAATGACTTTACTCAAACAGTCTATGCCCCTGCATCACTGGGTTTATCAACCATTTCTTAAAATAGTAAAAACAATGGGTAATATATTTCTACATGTTGAGTCTCTAAGCTCATCTACAACCAATTGTATTCCAGTCCACAAATTCTCCATTTTCCCATGTCACTTTTGGTTGGTTTCCATGTTTATACAACAATGGAAATGGTGAACACCCATGAACTACCTAGAGTGTGTCATGAGAGTGTTCCCAACTATGATCGAGTCAATTATATTTAGAGGATTGGTGGCAGCCCTGTATCACCCCTTTTCTTGCCTCACATATCCTAATAGTCCATTGCCCCTATCTTTTACATATCTGAGGGACGTTAAGGCCAAAACATGTCAAAATAGAACTCTTGAATTCAAAGAAGTTTAAAGCCAAGTGTGCATGGAAAAGTCACCAATGAGGGTTAAGAAGTGCCTTAACTTCTAGAAAGAAGTTGAACGAAACTTACTTTTTAATTGTTAAATGTTTAATTTTAAGTTTTAAATGTATGTAAGTGAATGCCATTAAATTGCTTACTTGAGTTTGATTTAATTTACATTTTCAATTTTGAAGAGACGTCATTATATACCATGTATATGTTTCTAATGATTTTATTATTGATGTTTTTATTGCAGCTGCGGCTATGAACACAAATGCCAATAGACTGATTGAGCTTTCCCACTTGAGGGGACTTCATATGGATTTTAGTGGTGGTGACAGGATTCTCTGCTCACTTGCATCCACTTTGGATGCAATTATTGAGACTATTTCATTGTCAAGCAACATACTATATGATATTACATCATATAGAGAAAGAAAAAGACAAGAGTACGCTTTGGGCTAGACTACAATGCAATCAAAAGTTGAAAATAGCCAAAGAGCATGTATTTTCATTGTTTAGGGACCCTTGGACATGGGAAATCCCAAATGCAAACAAACCTCATATATCTATTGAGTGGTGCACATTTCAACCATTTTGTTGATAACTGGATGGAAATATGGTATATGGTATTTGATATGCCACCGCATAACAACAGGTAAATCCCCTTGTATTTCTTTCAAAAGACGTATGTAGAGTTCGTGTTGGGTAAACACGTAAACTATTTTGATATCTTGTAGTTTCAGGGGATTAGTGGAGGGATGCCCCAAAACTAACCCAATGTTAGGATTCGAGACCTTGATCGTCCTATCCCTGCACCTCGCAGGTAGTTTCCTGGGCCAGATGTCCCACCTGTACATCATGTTATTCCACAGACACGTGATGCATATTTGAATTTGGCACGGATGGTTGTTCATCATAGCACTATAGTTCAACATATGGGTGAGGAAGGGACATCTTTCCCTGGTGTGGTACATACACTAGGTCGTCACCGTGCAGGACCATCTTCTAGTCCAGTACCACCCACTAGTGCAGGACCATCTACTAGTGTAGCACCATCAACACATCCCCAACCTATTTTTGAGCCTCACGAGTGCACATCATGTGGTCGTCCCTGCTATGGTCTTTCCTATGGGTATTATACACACATATATAGTTTGAGCTAATATATTAACCACAACCCACCATCTTTGGTTTTCCAAGTTTGGACCTCGTTGGTGTGAAATGTATTGTCCCCTACTGAGTGAAACCCTAGTTTCAGAAACCACCGTATACAGAGGTCACCGGGAAATGGACAGGCGGGAGAGAGGCCCCCTAGCTAAAATACCACGTCACGAACCCAACGAAATCGATGGTTCATCGATCGAAGGTGTGAGAATCAATGTATGGTGAGTTGCAGGTCACCTTCAGATACTGTTCAAGGACACTTGGTGGACTTGTGCCCATTGCGCAAAAAAATGTCACGAAGTCACAATTTTGAATTTCGTCAACTTCTGCTAGCATGTTTGGGCAGGTGAAATATGGCAACACCAGCCGCAACCCCACTGTCCGTGGTTTTCCAAGTTTGGCCCTCGTTGGCATGAAATGCACTGTCCCCTACTGAGCAAAACCATGGTTTCAGAAACCACCGTACATGAAGGTCACCGAAAAATGGATAGGTGGGAGAGAGGCCTTGTAGCTAAAATCCCACGTTACGAATCCCCAATAGAACTTTTGGCATATTTATAAACAACATAAACAAAAAAATGGCATATCAATAACACAAAATTGACATATTCATAAGCAACATACATGGGAAAATTAAAATTATGTAACATACCTCATCATGCTAGATCCCACCTATTATCATACAACCAAGCCCTCTAGATCATCTCTTATAATGACGGTCTCCATTAGTCTCTTGTGCTTTGCATCCGGTAAGAAGTAGTGTACCTTCGATGAATTTAGGCTAGGCATTATTCGTACCTGGAGGTTTGTACCAATGATTAAGTTTGTAAAGTGATACACACTTGCACTTGGTTTGTAATCCCTGTAAACATATCCACCCTTCTTTCTTGCATTGTTGTCCTGTGTAAGGTATTCACCTTTAACAACCATAGACCTGATTGGGAAGTGGTTGTTTTCATCGTCAGTCGTGGACATAATGAGGGGTTGCTTTCCCTCTATACAACATGCCAACCAGTAATCACCACCCCATTCACTATCTTTTGAGGCATCCACTGTGTATATGTGCCCTGCATAATATGATTGTAGGTATATGATCAAAATAATTTTCATGTGATACAATGCCATTAATGTGAGTTTGAAGACTACATAAATAAACAAAAAAATGTTAAGGAAATGCATGATACCAAGTTGTACAAGGTTTGAGACATTATCAAAATATGTAGAAATAGATGATTGGTCTTCTTCCAATGGAGTTAAATAAAAAATTTCATGTTGATCAAGTGGAAGTGATATGCGATCCTATCCATCAACCCAATCCAATGATTCACAGTTATCCCAGTCACCATCACAACAAGGCGAGAAAAAACAAGCGTGTTTTTTGGTCCAAATTTCAAATACTGGGTTATTAGAGCTTCGAACCGAATGAAATCCACGAGTCCTAGTCATAGTCTTGCATTCCCATGCATGTGAACGATCTATGTATACCACCTTCCAAAAAAATCTCTCCACATGTCTCTTTCTTGTGGATTCTACTCACATAGTTGATTCCTCTCCCATTACTGGCGTGCACCACCTGACTATAGATTGATCATTTCAAATAGTAGATACTGTAGATAATTTAAATTCCTCTCTTCGTAGGGATATTTTGACACATGCTTTGGCTCCATCATGCTCTCCTTAACCATGCCCAGTCTCAAAATAGTTCCACATATGTGGAAATTTGTAGTTTGTATGCAATGAACACAACCATTGAAATATGCATGCATTTTTGAATTGACCAGCACATCCATCAGACCAAATCCAGTGTCGATCTATCTGTATGTTCGTGCCCTTCAAGTGATCATAGAACATGATGAAGTAATGACGTACATAGTGGAAGTCATGGCACCTATCATCACTTATGTAGAAGTGATATTCCTTCATAATTTCTCTTTGGTCTTCACTGCTATTTGGGCCATGCCTATATGTGATATGCACCATCAAGGAAACTTGTTTAGAATGATAATACTGACTTTGGATCTCATTTTGAGGTTTCAGAGTGTATTTATCGGCATAATCAACAACTGGAAGTATAGTACCACAAGGAAATGTATCTCTACATATTCTAAACTTCTCATCCTTCCATCATGCCAAGTGGACATGCTAAACATATTGATGTGTATTTTCAATAAATTCCTTGACGAAGTCACTAACTTGTACATGGTGACACGAAATGATCTCAACATCAATTTTTTTTTGTAAGTAAGGAATGAAATGTAACTGTTCAAACATAAATTTATAGATAAATGCATACCTGAGATGTCACCAATTGTATTTTTTTTCTTTCTTTCCCTGGGACTATTTCATAGTTGATATATTTGAAACTTTTCATGTCTGTAACCATATTCCCAAATTCACTGTCTCCACTCTTGTGCATACATTGGCTCAAGAATGCCATTCCAGCACAGTTGGAGCAAGTTCCATCCAAACAAGATTTTGCATAGTATGTTTTCCCCTCAGGCCTATTGCACATGATGCTATGAATGAATTCTTTTGATGAAGTTGGTGGTATTGTCAGGAAGCAATCCTGCACATGGTTAGTATGCAACACATGAAGAATGTAAAAAAATGTATCATAGTAATATTCATATTCTACATGGTATCTACACCAACAAGTGTTACAAAGAGTATTTATTCTAACATATGAGGGCTTACATTTCTCAAAATATCTTTGCCCCAAGTTCAATTGTCTTTTTTCATTCCTAAATTTCTCATATAGTTATGTCTGTGTTATATCAAGAAGATGCTTAATATGTGGTTCACGATCCTTTAAACCCCTTCTCAGTTTTAGTACATCCTTCTGGTTTGAAGAAGGCCTTGTGTGATCATGCCAAAAACTTTGCAATAGTCCCTTTACTGCATCAAATAGCTTCATGTCACGACGTGGCAACTGACCAATAAAGGCCCAAAAATCTGTTTGATCGGTTGTGTCAAGATGTTCTCTTCCAATAGAATACATACTGAGGGTTTTTACATTCAAATTAACTAGTTTGGATGTAGGCTTCAAAAAACGAAGGACCACGGTGTTCTTATTTACAATTGCTTGTGATAACACACGACGAGTCGCATTGCGGTCCTTTGAACGTGTGTTCTTACCAATTTTACCAAAGGCATCTACTAAGATTTTAACTATATGAGAACTTGGTCCAAAATTCTTTATCATCTTTATACCTAACATTTTCCTAACAATATTCATGCCCCTATATTTTAACAATGATAAAAATAATCTACATTTATCTCCATCACATTTAGAAACAAATATTTATTTAGTATCTGTTGAGTTTGATGAGTAATACTACGTTTACACAGTGTACCTTCAATGGAATTGAGGAGTCTTTCATCAACTTGTATACGCTTTGGAGTTCTTCGACGTGTGCTTTCTAATGGAGGTAAGGGGGTTGGAATTCTATCATCTAGAGCATCAACAATATGCTCTGGTGTTTCAGTAGTAGCTTGTTTCCCTTCATTCTCTTCCTATTAGTTGGATGGTGCAATTCCAACATCCTCATCGATGGTCCAGATAACATTTTATTCTTCAACACTGGGCTCCATGTCCAACGCCTCTTCATGAGCTTCATCTTGAGATGGTAACTTATCAATTTGACTTGAAGTGGGAATTGAAACATCCCCTAATGAGCACCTATGTTTTGCTTCTTGAATACTTCCATGGGGTGCTTTTTCAACAACTATTGTGTAAATTGAAGGTCCCTCTAGTGAATGCTTCCTTTTTTCTTGTGGTGGATTAATAGGATGAACCGTGGTATCGTCTATAATTGGATTTGGATTAGTTTCCAAATAAATACTATGATTCATCATGTCTATTCTTTTCTTTTCTTTCTCTTCTTCAATGCCTTCTTGAGGTCTCTTCTACCTTGTCGATTTTCTTCCTTGGTTACGTACATTCCCCATCACCACAATGATCAATTCAATATAGTTTGTTTTTGCTGATCCTCAATTACAAACTTTCAAACCTTTAGTTCTTTAGAACTATAGATCCTTCAAGGTGCTTCAATATTCCTTCTCAATTGTTCATATTTCCCATCAAAACAATGATGAATGAAAAAATTTACCTTTGGTTCTCTTCAATAATAAGCAAATGAAAGTTAAATCATAAATTGTTTATCAAGTTGATTCTCTTGTACAATTGTGTATATCTACCATCACCATGAAAAGGTATTGAAGCTTGATATTTTATCTTGTGTGCTCCTCAACAATGAAATATGTCCTCAATCTTGTACCTACATAACAAAAAGAATGACGGAGAATGTGTATTGTGAATATTTCCAAAGGTGGGCTCATGCTCTGTTGAAAAAAAACATGTGATAATCGGTTTTTGGTAAAGACAGAGTAAAGTTGCTATGGGATAAAAACAGTCCACTGTTTATATAGTCCTAAAATGCGCATGTGTTATATAAAGTAAAAACGCGTACGCGATATGTAGAATTAAAACACACACACTATATTGTTAAGCACAATAAATATGTTAGGTGCATGGCTAAGACAATGAATAAAATCATAAGAAAACAAATGTTTTCTATGGTTACATACAAAGCAAATGTTTTTAGTGTTCCCTTATTTTCATGCATATAAATGTTTCTCTCTATACCCCCCTAACGCTCTCCCAATAATCCCTAGATACCCCCTATCTCTTTCTAAATATATCTCCCTCATTCTCTCTACATCCCTCCCTATATTTTTCTTTCTCTCCCATTACTCCATCCATGTGGCATACCACCCCACTCTCCACCTTCTCTTTATCTTCACCATTATCCCTCCCTATAGCACTCTCTCCCTTCTTCTGCCTTAGTCACTAAACCTATGCACCTTTATCCATACCCCCTATCATATCTCTCTTACCTTGTATCCCTCCCTCCCTATCTCTCCCCTCCATCCCTCCCTCTTTCACCATCTCTCCCCTTCTCGGGGTGGTATCTCTCTCTCGTTACTCCAATAGTTGATGATGTTGTTGTCAGTAGAACACCCTTCTTGTTAAGGGGGAGTGTTGAAATATTGTAACTTGAAAGAATATTCTAAATGTATTTTATTAATATACCCCAAGGGATGTGTTTTCTTCCTCTATCGGGATGTTACTATTGTATTTGTTCATCATAGAGTCATGAGGTATAAACTCCATTATAAGTTGGGTCAATAGTACCCACACGCATGATCTCTTAAGGGTATCCTCAACCTTTAAGTTGGGATATGGCCATGATTAGGATATTTTTAGCATTAGATATGGAAGATAAGGTGTTAATCATGTTTGGTACATAAAGCTTTAATTTTTGGTTGTAAACCAGCTTTTAGGGATCAAACTCCATGAACGACACCTTGAATCACCATACATGACCTCTCATGTTGATAGTTTTGTTTTGAATGGGGATATGGGAACGATTAGGGGTTTCTAAGTAATATGTATGTGTCTTGGGACCTTAGACATAATAAGGGAGGAAACCTAGGCCTTAGCCCCTAGAATATGATTCTATCCATCTAGAGCAAAGAATGATGTATTGAACATCCTCAACAGATTCTTCCATGGTTTCATTTACCTTGAAATGAGGATACTAGTTCCATTAGAACATTTTTATCACTAAGTACAAATATTAAGCCCCTTCACATGGGTAGGGAGAAACACTTGGCCCTTAGGCCTTAAAGGAAGTTGTTAACCATGTAGGGCCAAAATTGATGCCTCCAACCACCACACATGACATTAAAAGTGAATCATTTGAATCTTAATCGGGATATGCATGCCATCATAATTTGTTGAGCATTAGGTATGCATCTCAAGGCCATAGACATGGTCAAGGGAAGAAACTATGGCCTTAGGCCCTAACTAAAGCTTCTAGGCATTTACGGATAGGAAGGATGCCTTAAAAAATCACACATGGCATCTCATAGATATATTTGGACTATGAATATGGATGTTAGTAGAATTAGGTGGTTTTGAGAAGCAGGTATGGGACCTCTGAGACATGACTGAGGGAATATGACCTGAAGCACCACATATGACCTACTTAAGGTATGCTTGGTCTCCGAGAAAATATGCACATTCCTTTAAGAGGTTTTGAGCATTAGATATGGGTATTAAGGCCTCAACGTGGTCAAGGGAGGAAATCCAAGACTCAATCCCTAAATAATATTTTTGGCATCTATGGATACACATGTGCCTTACTCACTATCCCTCTATGACTTACTCACTAGCCTTCCCTACCTTTGTATTTCTATATCTCATTATCTCTATGTGTATGTGTGTGTGTCTTCCCCCCTTCTCTCTCTCACAACCTCCCTCTCTCTCTCTCTATCTCCATGTGTGTGTGTGTGTCCCTCCCTCACTCCCCGTCTCTCAAAACCTCTCTCCACCTTATTTATACCTTCCTCACTATCACTCCCTACATCACTCTCTCTCTATTTCTCCTCCCACCCCCCTCTCTCGTTGTTTCTCACACCTCCCCTCCTCTATCTCCCACACAATCTATCTCTCTATCTCTATATAGCTGTGTGTGTGT
>LPNX010636518.1:193425-230905 GCA_001517045.1 Pseudotsuga menziesii | reverse complement strand
AAATGGGCCTTATAAGAAAATGTGCCAAAATAAGTTTTTGTGAGTTGGAATTCAAGAACCAATAGAATTTCAATAAAATAAGTCAACCATAATGGTTGAGTTGACATATTTGTAATTAAAAAAAACTATTTTTTTTGTTTGTATTTTCGACATATCTCATTGTGTTTTTACTCAAATTTCGATCAGGAGAGCTCGTTGGATGAGGAATTTGATTCCGCATCCAACGAGTACCCACACTGCATACTTTTGACGGACCCCGCTACCCCAAAAACAAGAAATACCCAAAAAAACGTGATGATGACATAGCTCTCCCGATCGAAATATGAGTAAAAACACAGGGAGATATGTCGAAAATACGAACACAAAAAGTAGTTTTTTTCTTTCTTCCTTCAAAATTAATCAATATTATTTTATTATTTTAACTATTATTTTATTATTTTCCTTAGGAGGCCCATTTTAGACCCCAAAATTCCTCTAATGTTTTATTGTGTCCTAACTCCTTAACTCCGAAAATACATGTTGTTAGTGTTTTTCCCATAACTTTTTCAATTCGTAATCGTTTAAAAAAAAATTATATGGTGCATTAGAAGACATGGACCTCTACATTCTATAAAAAACTTATTTCATGATTATTTAATTAAGACCTTCAAAGGCTGCACCCACAAAAGACGTACCATTTTCGAGGAATGATCACTTAGATAATTATAAACAAAATTAGAAAATTACTAATTTTATTTTCAAAAAATAGTGTTGTACTAGTGTTATATGTTCTCTACATGGTTGCAAAGTTTTGTATCCTGAAAGCATCATTTAGGCCCTCAAAGTCTGCACCCACAAAAACATATACCTTATCATTTGCTTAAAAAAAGTGACTGTTAGAAAAATGAAATTTGATGTAGTTATAAAAATTTTCAACACATAAACCTTATATATTTGGAAACGTGATTCAATTTCCTACATTTAATATTTTTTACTCAAAGCAAGATATTTTGTGTAAGTATCTAAAAAATACCAATTAAGTTGAGGGATGCTTGATTTTTCAGTTTTCTATTGCATCTAACATGCCAAAAGTGACCCTCATTAGCTTGCACTGGCCCTCATATATGTTGATGAATGTTCCAATGGAATAACTAAATGCAATCCTTGCAAATCCTTGTAATGAATCTCATAATCCGACAAAATCCATTAAAGAATATAACCATTGCGAAATGTCACAATTCAACATAAAAGTTAATGAACACCATAATCCAAGATAATATTAATACAACATTTAAGTAGTTGCAAGCCATATTTATAT
This sequence comes from Pseudotsuga menziesii, assembly GCA_001517045.1. Lineage (NCBI taxonomy): Eukaryota > Viridiplantae > Streptophyta > Pinopsida > Pinales > Pinaceae > Pseudotsuga > Pseudotsuga menziesii. Next base: position 229,608 of record LPNX010636518.1, on the reverse strand, counting down.
AATCTAATATGAACATTTAATATGGTGTAGAAGCGTTTCATTACATTCTAATGGTGCAAAAGTTGTTTAATTGCTATGTAATTACTACGAAATAGAGTTTCATATGCACAATGTTAATGAAAGGTTTTATTATATTGTAATATGGATGTTATTTAATGAGTTTTATTAATATTTTTTAACAATACATATAATCATTAGTGATGGTATTTTATTAAATTTATGTAATCAATGCAATAATACAAAATTAGTTCATTAAAAATAGTATTGTTTAAGGGTTATGCTGGATGACGATGTTCATGGAGGGTTATATTGGATTGTGCAATTTATACATGATTATGTTGTATTATGGTAATTGTCATTAATGTGTTTGGTTGAGTTATTTGGAGACACATTAAGAGATGAAAGTAATATAATAAGTACTATAATTTATAGTAATTTATAATTCCACTAAGATTTTTATGAGGAATGTTTCTTCGAGTTGTTATAATATTGTGACAGTGCCACAGTTCTTAAGGATGTTATATGTGATCCTGAGAACCACACGAGTGACACATAAATTCCCACATTTATATTTGGAATTTTTGTTAATGGTTTTGTTATATTTGACACATTCCTTGCACCGTGGTCATGTTGCATTATTGGGTTGTTGCTTCATGGAAATTTGTTGCACATTATGGGATTCATAAATTCATTTTGTAGTTTTTGGGTTTAGGTATAATTGGAATCATTTTGTTTCCATTTTGGCATATGTCAAGTGTTCTGTTAGGTTATTATGTTCATCTACGGTAGGTTTATGTTCGATTATGGAATTTGTCCATGGGTACATTGTACTATGGTTAAGCTCATTCATGTATTTTGTTGGATTGTAAGGTATTATAATAGTTGGGTTTACTTATTCATGCAATGGTTTTTGTTGTATTTCTACATCCTTCAAGTGTTATCTTATGTAACAACAAGCATCCAGGTCCATATTGCATTGTGAAAGTTTCACATGGTTATGTTCATTAATTGATTTGGTTGGAGGATGAGATTAATGATGGAATGGTTTTCTTGCATTCCGACATGAATCAATGATTATGTTGCATTACCTCATTTATGAATGCTCATATTGGATCGTCACTTTCATCAATGGTCATGTTGCATTATGGTTATGCATATAATTTGAATTTGTCGAATTACGACATTCAATCATTCATATATGGAATGTTCATAAAAAAGTTTTTTAACATTGTAATATGGTTTTTAATAATTATATTTTGAAACTATTTGTATAATGATCCCATATCGGATTTAATTACATATATGTAATAGACACAGTGATTAAACTTTAGTTAAATTACTGATAGTATTGTTTACTTGTTAATGTAATTAATACAATATTGATATTAATGTATAACACAATAGAAATTCATATGTACAATTGTTGCTCATGCGTTTTATTAGATTGTAATAGTTGAATAAAATGCAATGTAACTAATATGATATTTAATTTTATTATATTATTATCATAACTTTGTAGACTATTATGCTTTTAATTCCAACAATTACACAAATGATTTCCATTGTTGTTTGATTACATCCACTAATGTATTGACAATTTAATATGTAGTAGAATAATTTCTTTCCTCAGTCCAAGCATAAACAATTTCAAGATATTACTAAGAATTGCATATATGAAAATAATGCAATCTTTTAATTGCAACAATTACATACATTATTTATATTGTTGTTTGAGTACATCTAGTAATGCCTTGACCATTTAATATGGAGTACAATAATTTCTTTCCTCTCACTCCAAGCATTAAAAATTTCAATATATTACTAAGAATTGCATATATGAAAATAATGCAATGAAAGTATAGATTGTTGTAAGTTGAAATATGTGCTTTTAATTGTAAGAATTACATACATTATTTAAACTGTTGTTTGACCACATCGAGTGACAATTTAATATCTAGTTCTAAAAAAAAAATTGTACAATACTTCAAGTTTGTGTACAAATTTAAATTAGTTCACATGATTTTAAGATAAGTTATGTTATTTTCATTTGATTAAGGCACAAAGGTCAGTTGTGGTGTAACTATGGAATATCGAATTAGAGGAGATTTCAACTCAAAATGGGCCTCCTAAAAAAATTAATAAAATAATAGTTAAAATATAAAATAATATTGATTAATTTTGGAGGAAGAAAATAAAATAACTACTTTTTTGTTTGTATTTTCGACATATCTCCCTGTGTTTTTACTCAAATTTTGATTGGGAGAGCTCGTTGGATGTGGAATTAAATTCTGCACCCAATGAGTACCCACTCAACATATTTTTGACAAACCCCGCTACCCCAAAATCAAGAAATACCTGAAAAAATGTGATGATGACATCATCATCATTCCTTTAATGTGCAATTGTTGTATTGATTGTAAGTTGAATTTGAATGCTTTTCTTTTTAATTTGTTAGTAATGCATTTTTTGTCATTCCTTGTATAATTGGATTTTTTTTTTTTTAAAATACAACATATATAAAATGACATAGTCAACAACACAGTCCAAAGGAGCATAGAAACAAATGCTTACATTTTAACCACAATAAAGAAAATGTATTTCATTAATAACTGTTTAATACAAGATATATATCCATTATCTCATTCTATTATAGCACAACATAACATTATATATTAGTAACTGAGGATATGTCATGCAATAAATTATGATATTATACACTAAATAATGATTTTTTTTAGATAAAAACCAATGAAAATATTGATTTGATGAAAAAAGTAAAGACATAGGTATTAAAATAATCCTCTATGCGTATTGAATTCCATTCTAGAAACTTTCATGAGCTTTAGGCATGTTTTATTTAATACCAAAACTTATCAAAATTTTTACATGATCCAAAAAACAAGACATAATTGTTCTTACAATGACTAATACTTATTCAATTGCATACCAGGACCTTGCAAGGACTAAAACCATGACATAGGAAATGGGATAAGATCATTGAATGATTTCATGCTTGGAGTGAGAGGAAATAAATTATTGTACATGATAATCTTACTACATTGATTGTTTGCTGGCATAGGTATACAAAGATTTCCAAACTATGATCTTTCATCTACTGCTAAATGAGTAATATTGTAAGTTTCCAAATCATAGTATATGAATGGAAATTCATCATTCTTGCACATCAATATAGAACTTCCCACTGCTCGAAGTGGTAGATAGCCTGAACAATGCATATTTACATTTGTTGTCATATATTGTAAAAGAGTCCATTTTAACCCTCTACCTTCCTTGAAATGACTATGTTTGTTTGAAGTCGATGTTGACCACGTTTGAAATCCTGAATTTCATCTATGCACCATATAATTGTAAAATCATCATTCACAAGACATATCAATTGGTTGCAGTGTATGGTGAGACACATAGATCGTTTCCTACGTTCGGTGTAAATGGAATGAAAACTCCATATATTCAATTCAATGTTCAATGAGTACATTCTGTACACATATAATGCATCTTATTCGGAAGTTATTCTCACATGCAACCAATATATTTTACCTTTATAAAAAAAACATCCTTAGGAGCAATAGGTTCACCATTAGCACCAATGGTTTCTCTCCAAACTATTTTGATATTGTTGTAGATAACAAATTTAGAATTATCTTCATAGTTCTTATGACATACAAGTATACATCCGTGTTTCTGTCCACCAGTATTTTCTATTAGAGAAAAGAAACCATGGACCCCTATATCAACAATGCCTATATGTGAGAAACGCTTTATGAATGGATTTACAATGTAATAATCCTTATGCCCTGGTAGTGGACAATATTTAGAGATCAAAATGATTGAACCAACTGTACATTCAATCGTATATCTATATTCTGGATTAGGGACATGCAACAAAGATGCATGTCCTATATGATTGATAAACTTATATACAATATGGTTTAATAACGTCCCAACAATTGTATTAAAACCCCTGTTTCTGTTATATTGTTCTTTTGCCAAGCACTGACAAAGTTGGTCCTGACAATCGTTGTTCACAATGTTTAGAGATTGATGGAAAGAGAATCAATGTTGAAAATGACACCCTTAGGAGGATCATCTCTAGAAACTCGAGTGGTAGTAAAATCCAAATGCTGGGGTCCATTTCAAACTAATAAAGATAAAAAAAAAATAGTTATTGTCAACATAGTCTAAATTTTTTTCAAGAATAAAATATTTTGAACACATTAAATTCTTTAAAGTATTTAAAAATAAAGTACAAATCGATAATGGATTATTTATAAACAAAGTAAAAAAAAAAATTTGATTATTTATAAGTGCATGCAATGATAATGTTGTATAAATAGAATGACACAAATATGAGCAAAATGAACTTTGAAACTATTTTTGTGTATGTATAGAATGAAACGAGTGGCTAGGAACTCTTTTGTTTTTCTTTTCATGACACCACGAATTTTCTTTGCACATTTTGCATTTTCTTTGTTGTATATGTGCCAAATAATGAATTTCGTTCATTTAGTTATGAATAAATTATTTAAATAAACACAATATTGCTTTAAACTGCTTACAAATAAAGTAGAATTCCATAATGGATTATTTATTAAAATTCAAAATTCAAATATTGCTTAAAATGTATAAAATATGTTTAAGACATATATAACTACATGTAATGATACTGTCTAATAAATCAACAAAATGAAATTTCAAAATATTTTTGTTCCTATGTAGATGATGCAAATATTGGCTTAGAACTCTTTTTTGTTTCTTGGCATGACACCATGGATTTTTTTGCTCTTTTCTCAGTATTTTTTTTATATTGTTCACAAAATCATGAATTTCGTTCTTTAGCAACTTGTGGTTAGGTTCGTATTTTATTGCATCCTCTAGCTTGTCATATATTAAATCAAAACCCGATGATCTTTGCCCATATGTACAAAAACCAAAAATAAATATTCTTTGTGTATCATCAATGTTGAATTTCTTCCCTATCTTCTTTTGACTTTCATGCCTGGAAAGGTTTCCCCTTCCTCAATGTAGAACATTGATTTGAAATTGACGTCTCAACCTCGGTTCATCTATAAGGTGTTTGATGCACACCGTTGGATGATGGTTGATTTTTTTAACTTCGATTTATCTTTGGATTTTAGAGAAAGCTCTGGGAAAAAATGTATGGTATCATGTAACATAGCAACATCACAAGTAAATAATACAATCAATAAGAATGGTTTAAATGTAACATTGCAAACCAAACTATAACATAAGAATAATAATTATGTTATAAAAAATAAGAAAATGTAAAATGCATAAAAGATACAATTGTTAGATGCATGTTCATAGTTTCATATATTAAGACCATTGTCATGTCCTTTGTTAACCTATCATTCAATAATATTTATGTAGCACACTTTGTCATTCTAGTCTCATTTAATCCACAAAAGTAAATATTGAAATATATACTTTTATATGTGAAGATAAATACTTGATAGACATTTAGATATGATTTTTACAAAAAATAATTACAACAAATGGTGAAAGAAATAGACATATTAGCAATTTCAATATAATAGCAAGCATTTCATTTTTACAAAAAATAATCACAATAAATAGTGAAAGAAATAGACATATTAGCGATTTCATTATAATAGCAAGCATTTCATTTAGACATGTAATGCCGATAGAAGTATAGATTATGTAAAAATAAAATTTCTTTATTTAATTGCAACACCAATAAAAAATGTTTGCAAGGCAAGGGAATGACAAGTCTTTTTGTACCACTCATATATAATGTTTTCAACCTATGAAAATGTTAACAGTGTTTGAGATGAATCCATAATGAAACATGTAAAAAGATCTATTTATACAATAAGACAATAAAGTCACATAGTTACTTCACAGTTCTACTGGTTATGTTGAAATGGATTACAACCTCTGTTCTTCATTCTTCCTAATTGTAGCATATGCACTTTTGTCCATATTTGCATACCTTTTAAATGTAAAAGGCGTAGATATCCATAAACCATCAATAAATTTGACTCTTGAAATTGTTGTGAAAGTGAAACCTTGCCTCTCTGCTTTACCAATATCAACTATTGCCCTTTGTAAAGTCAAACCTTGAGATTTATGTATAGTGAGAGCCCATGTCATATGCATTGGGATCTTCTTGTGATTTCCTCTACAAATAGGTGTTATAGGTACAATATTTGGATATCTTATGTCCCATGGTAAGCCAATGTAATCATCAAAATATACTGTAACATACATTGGTAGTTGTGGTGGTCTATATCCTTCAGAGAAAAAAATGTTTTAAACTGTCCCAAGTGCTCCATTTACTAACCCTGCTTTCACCCATAAGTTACATGTCAACACGACTCGTTCAACAGGACATAGAAGGACTTCTTGCGGAAGTTGCTCATCATCTGGATCATTGAAATCTTTACTATTGGTATTTTCAACGATGCATTGTGCTATAGGAATTCCAAGTGATTTTAGCATGCATCTATTATGTACATTTACCAAGGTGTTCATTGGAAACAAATGAATTTATGAATTGAAATTATTAATTTCAATATAGTCCATAGCTGCATCTGTTCGTGACATTAAGAGATTCCAATCATCCTCTGTTGGTTTTGCATTTATGATGTTTGTTAACAACCTTTTAAAATTGAGTTGCTTTGGATCTGTCCCTTGTTGAGGAAATATTGTGTCCAATGCAACAACGCTTGTGAAATATTTCCACAAAACCCTGCCAACTATGTTTCCTACATACATTGGTTTATATTTGACATGAGGTAACTACCCAAGGTCTCCTATAAGAATCATTGATCTTCCACCAAATGGAACTGACTTCTTTTTTGGAAATGCTTCACGTAGACGTGAATCAATTTGTATGAACAAACTTGGTCCTATGAAACTCAGTTCATCAATTAAAATGTGTGTCACATCCTGCATTTTTTCTTGGAATACAGAAAGTGCTTGACCATGTAAAGTTTGAAGTATTTAATAGGAATTCTAAGGTCTGAGTGAATCATTGTATCTTGTATGTTGAAGGCAGCTACTCCAGTAGGTGCTAGCAAAAGCAAAGGGATTTTTCCATTTCTTGAATGCAATGAAAATTCTAGCGAGATACAATGTATAAGGTAATACTTTTTGGTTCATGCAGTTCCTTGAATGATCATCTTGAGTGGGTCTACATTCTATCCTTCATTGAAATGTTTAATAGTAGCTTCAAAACAAATACGATGCTTATCGAAAAATGAGGATGGAGTAGATGATCTAGAATGGGAGAAATCTTGCATGGTTACACTTGAACATGCATTTTTAATGAAATCTGTTGGGTCTTCTAAATTGTTATTTGAACATGTAGTACCATTCCACACGTGGATCAAGTCGAAGTCTCTTCGACGAAGAGTTTCAATGTCAGAAACTTGAACAATATTAGGAGGTATGAGATGACATAAAATATGCCACTCATCCATATCATTGTCATTATTGATTTCCTCTTGATGTGTATCACCATCTTCTTAAATTTTATCTGATGCTAAAGGTATCCTGTTGACATGGCAATCTCGGTATCTAAATTTCCTCCAATTGTGAATAATAATTTTTGTATTGATGCTAATATCATTTTGAATGTTTCTGAATGGTATATAGAGCAGCAATTCACTGAGGAAAAATGATTCAAAATCAATTGAATTATCCTTAGGAACTTCACATAACCGTGGCCATACTCGAACTATAGAAGGCTTAACTCTTGGCTTCCATGGTTCTTTATTACGACGTGCATTGAAAGACCAGGATCATGCAATGCCAATAAAAGATAAGTGTTCAAGGAATATGGGTCTATTTTGATATAGTTCTATAAACACAGAGCTTGTTTGAAATTCCTTGTTATCTGAGTTGGAAGAGAATCTTTTGAATATTTTTCTACCAACATTAATTGAAACAAAGGTACAACTAGAAATAACAAGGGGAAGCTTGAGCAACATATGGCACATTTCCCGTGCTCCTATATCTCATTCCACAATTATTTCAGTAAGAGATTTTTTATATGTACATATAGAGGGAATTTTTGAGTCAAAAACATTGGAAATTCTTGTCAACATGTCTTGATAGCTTTCTGATCTTCTCTCATCTTTTGAAGCATACTTTGCAATGTATTTCAAAACTGCATGACGTGAAATAACTGGTTGACAATCAACATTGGCACACCACATTGAAAGAAGAGGAATATTATGAACATTTAACTAGTCGTCATTACGTGTAGGTTCATATTTTTTCTGTCCTTTGTCATTGACAAATCATTTCGATTGATGTTGAAGTTTCCATGGTGCATTGTATCGACACATGTAGGAGGAACCTTTTTTCGTAAACGTGAATGAACACTGTTTCTTGTGTGTCATTGCACTCATTTTACTAATTGCTCATAATTATCAAGGGTATTTGTATTGAATATTTCAATGGTATGCAATAAGGAAGGATCTTCCTGTAGAGGTCGACGAATTGAAATAAACCTGTGGTGAGCATCATGAGGATTCCATCCTGTTACATAATTGTCAAAGCACAATCTTGCTGCATTAACTCTTCTTGCATTGTTCCAATCCAATTGTTCCATTTCTGGTGCACCTTCTAACCACAGGAGGTCATGGATATGTGTTGATCCCTTATGTTTCCATTCATACCTATGAAACTCATAATGTAATAATGATATTATATAGCAACAAAATTTCAAGTCGTAACATGAAATTTAATGTTTAAATATAGAAAAAAAATGATGTACCCGTACCAATATTCTTTAGCATAAAGATAATTCACAATTACTTCTTCACGAAAAATACTGAAACGTTCATGCATATACTTTGCAACAATATGTGGATAGTTTATGAAATTATTAGTTCTCCATCTATTTCTGTTTTGTGGAGATATAGGTGCATAATTGGGCATAACTTTATGTAGTCTTGGCCACTTGGAATTTTCTACACTTAGAGTAAAAAAAAGTTGGGAAACCAATATGTGATATCATGTCTGTAAGTTCACTGCGACATGTGTTCCAATATGCCTTTGTTATTCAAAGACATGAACCAAAATGCATTAATCGTTCAGCTAATTTGGTGCCTGGGAATTCAATTAGCTCCTTACGTAAATCTTCAATTGTGGTAGGTATGCCCATCTTCAATGTTCTTTTTCACAAATACAACAGTTGTTTCTTGGATTCAATGCCTCATAATCATGTTCAATACAAAATACTGAAACCTTGGATGTTTTCCAAACCTTTGATCACAATATTTAAGTAGGTGCAATTCATATTCATGTAAGTAGACAGTATTCAAACGTTGTTACAACCAATCAACAATTCCTGTGGGAATAATGTTGGAAATTCCATGTCAAACAAACCTTCAGTGTTGTATTCATTTATTGGAGACAAACCAATATTAGGCCATTCCATTTCTAAATTTGACAATGAATATTCTTTATTGACAAATTTTCGTAAGTCTTGTATTTCTCTTTCTGCAATTGGAATTCTAGTTGTAAAATACAAAGGATGTGTTTCGAGTTCATGAATTCCATATCTTTCAATGTCATCATCATCCACTTCTGAGTCAACTATGTCAGAGTTGATAAAACACAATCTAGCAGAGACATCTGTCAGCTAGTCTGAGAGACATAGAACTGATTCTCAATCAATGTCAACATCTCGGTAATATTTTTCCATTCAGATTTTGTAATGCAATGCATTCATTACTCACGATCTACTAACAATGCAATCATAGTGCTTTGATAAAGTCCCTTCTCTTCTGACAATTAATATGTCTAGTTCTACTTGACGAGGAAGGTTCTTAACAATTGAAATGGTATCTTGTGGGAAACTAATTGTATGACCACTATATTTATATTGAACTCCACATGCATGTGTGACCTATAGTATAGGATTCACTCGTGCTATTAGCATTTCTTCAACCTGTGTCAAAATTCATAAAAAAGGAGGTTGTTTCCCAGGATTCATGTTGTTATCTTGAGAAAAACGATGGACATCATGCTATTTCCTAGATCTCACACAAATATGTCCTTCATCTCATCTGAATATAATGATTCCAAGGTATGATTCAAGAAAAACATAACACATTTTCACAATTGACAATTTATCAATTTCGGCAGCGAAAGGATGTCATGGCCTCAGCTCACAACTAACAAAAGAAGGTCACAACTACGATGAATTAGCCCTTGGAGGGCTCACATAGGTCAGGGCCCAGCTTTGGAGGGCATACACAGTCAATGGGAAGTCCCAAAGAGGCCACAAATCAAGTTTATCACACCCAAACAAAGTCATGTATAAGCTGCCTAGAAATAGGAGTCAAAACCAGACCTAAAATGAGCCTAGGTAGAAGGTAATGAGGCCCAAACAAAGTTATGTATAAGAAACCTACAAACAGGATTCAAAACCAACCTTAAAATCAGCCGAAGCAGAAGGCAATGAGGTCACAGCCTACTAAAAACATCATCAAGTCAAAGCAGCAATAACCCTCTAATTTAGGTGTCTGGTAATTAGACACCCGATCGACATGTTGGAAATCAGTGGAGCCAATCGGGATAAAAAGACTCAGAATTAAAATTAGTAAACTCATAGGGGTAAAACGAAGAATCACCTATTAATGGGATCCGTAAACAGAGAAAAACTAAAGTAAACATAGCGCCATAATTTCTTTGGCTTCGGTGCCATATAGATATTTTATGAAAATCGCCCAACACTTGCATTCAGTTCCATATTTTTTTTAAACAACATGTTGTTCAGGTAGGGATCAACCCTTCTAAACTATCTCTTGTCCACCAAACACAAGTCACTTCACTGTGCATACATATACTGGTTCTTTTGTTTGTTTTATGCTCATGTTTTCTTTGCTTTAACTTTGCAAAAGCCACGGAGGTCATTGCTAGAGAACCATGTAATGTCCCCATTCAAATAATTGCATAGCAGGAAAATTCCATCAATCCTACTAGTTCCCTAGGTTGGGTGGAAACATTGGGAAGTTAATAAGGGAGTTAATAAATGGTGTTTAGACATTATAAGGAATAAATATTTATTTAATGGAGTTAATTAAATGAATGCAAGTGAAAAATGAAATGGCTATGGAGAATGGAGACACATGGAGACTATGGAGCCCACTCAAGCTAGAATTCTTATGTTAAATGGCATCCTCCTCTTGCAATCTCAAATCTATGGGAAGCCTAATGTTTTTGGATGGATTATAAGGTTAATATACTTATCCATATACTTCATAGATTGAATTTGGGATGAATTGTAACTTACATGGGGAGAGGAAGAGCCAAATGGGAGTTTCATGGACACTTGGCTAGATTCCCCCTATATTTATGACATCTATGACACCAATGATGGAGATTCTATGACAGTTATGACACAAGTCAGATATGAAGGATAACATCTAACATATATGACATGTCAGGCCTGAATAGAGCATCTTAGAGGGTGCTCATTAGAGTTGGAGAAGGCCAAGAGGCTCCTACTCGAATTTGGGAGAGCAGGGAAGGTGAAGAGAGAGGCCACATGGCATAGCATGAGCAGCCACACCAATTCGACTTGGATTTGATTTATGGATGGATTTGGAAACTTAGAAGACCAATAATTTTTATAAAATGCAGGGATCATCCATCAGAAGGCCCTTTTGATCATTTGTGAAAATTGTTATTGTGAAGAGAGAGAGCTAGTGGATGACTGATTCATGCCTTAGCCAATTTCGAGGGTGAAAGATTCCCATCCTAGTTGGTGTTTGGAGAGGCCAATGAGGTATTTCAAGGAGATTAAATGGAGTCATAATTTTTTGGTGCAAGCTAAAACATCTCTTGGACATATCAACTTCAACTTGTTCTTCCTTTCATCTCAAGTTTTCTCATGATATTTCAGCTCTATGGAGTCAGGCGCACTTGGTGAGATATTCATCTCTTTAAGGGAGATTCTCTTGCTCTAGTATTTTGTATTCTGATGTAAATTATCTGATATTTAAGTTCAGAAATCTCTCATATCGAAAGGCCAATAAATATCAGTATTATTTCTCAATAATAAAGAAACAGTGCCATTTCCCCACTACCTTGTTGTAAACTCTTGTAATCTTGATGGATTTGAATGGATGTATAAAATATTGATGATTTGTGAATAAATGGACTGTAATTAAAGTATATTATGGGTTTCATGTTCAGTAACTGAGAATTCATGGCCATTGGGTCAAATTTCATGGCAAATGGAGAAAACTACACCTCATTTCCCCAAGGGTCCAAAACTAGTTTTTTATATCTGATTGAAAGAAGTGATAACAACCATGGGAGGTCAATTGTTTATGCATATGAGTCTCCGATAATTTATTCTATTCATCACCTACTTCAATTTAATAATTCGAGTGGGTTTTTGCACATTTGGGAAGCCATTTCTACCACTTACCCTGGAAGGATTTGAGCCCAAAATTTCCAGTAAAATCATCTATCTTGTTCAGAATTTAGTACAAACTTGCAGAAGTGATTGGAGGGCCATAATACATCCCTGAACATAATAATTAATTTATCATATCATTCATACACCTTCTCTGAATATTTTGGAGCAATTGGGCTGATTTGGAGACCATGACACTAAAACTAATCAGGATCCAAATTTGTGAAAAAATTGGAAAATTGGGCATTTTGGTTAAAATTAAAAAAAAAAACATTACAAGTGGTATCAAAACATGGTATTGGCACTTGATGGTGTTAACAAGGATTCAAAGAAATAAACCACCACCCTTAGAATATGAATTGGAAGGTGCTAGGCTTGTAGAAGAAGAACTAGAAGAAAAAAAGGTACCTTTGACTAAAGCTATGGCTCACGAGGGAGAAGACTACACTAAGGAGAAAATGGAGTATCTCAAACTTATAAAACCCCTATTTTAAGAAATATCCAAGGACATGACCCAACATATGGTATACATGACACAACATATAGAAAAAGGGTTCGAATTGATGGCCAGTCAAATGGGAAGCAAAGGGATAATAGGAGATAGTGGTAGTTCACAATTAACAGAAAAGAAGACATTGGGTGAGAACATTTTCTCATGAACAAGACCTCATAATAGAACCCATGAATTTCATGGCACACCAAGGCCTACTACACCTAAATTTCTTATTCCCAAAGAAGAGTCTAACATTCAATTTGAAATTGATACAATAACAAAAGAATGGGTTAAATTGGATGAAGAGTGTAAGAGAAGTATAACATTTGAGCGGTGCTTCACCATGGAAAAAAAACTCAGAAAGAAGGAGGACAATAAGTCTCTACACCAAAACAAAGAATTGAATTGTTCCATAGGTAAAGTGCCACTTCCTACTTTTGATGGTTCATCTCAAAGTTCTGCTAACACTTGGGCGCAAAAATCAGATGTGTATTTTCAGTAGAATCCAATGGTGGAAGAAGATGCCAATGAATGGTAGTTCCATGGCTTAAAAACTTTGGGTCATGATCAGGTTAAAACATATGGGGAATTTTTTGACAGGGTATTAGAAATGTTTGACCAAAAAATCCAGAATTGTCTTTCAAATAACTAGCACAATTGAAGCAGGTAGGGACTCTTATTGAGTATATGTTGGAATTACAAAGATTATCAGTTAAGGTGGCTAATGTATCTATGGGAAGGTTAGTATTACTATACAATGAAGGTTTGGCAGAGCCATTAAAAGTCTTGGTCAAATCCCACAAGCCTACTAACTTAAATGATGCAATGAGCTTGACTAGAGATCTTCATAATGTGCTTCCTAGAACAAGATTTCCTCTCAAGCCTAACTTTAGATTTGAAAGAAAGCATTGGCAAAAGGATGCACCTGATAAGAAGTTTTGGCAAAGAGACACATATAATAAGAATAAGAAAGAAGGACAAAATAGGGATGAACTTCGAAGGAAAAAATTGTGCTTCACATGCTTCCAACCATGGACACCGGGGCATAAATGTGCTAAAGGAAAAGCTCAATACATAGTTCAGTATTTTATGATAATGATGAATATGAAGGGGGTATGGATGAAGAAGGGCACATTTTATATCAAGAGGAGGCATATGATACAACTACTGAAGAAGAAAAACAAGAATAAAATCAGCCTTCACCGGACAAAGCAAGAATGACAGTACTTTCAGCAGTGCCTCACTATCACACTATTCGATGAAAGGTTGTGGTATTGGGACAAAGAGCTTCAGTTTTGGTAGATGGAGGAGCTACACATAATTTCATTTATGCAAATATGGTGGAGAAAATAAAGATACCAAGAGAACCATTCGATGGCTTCATAGTTGTCATTCCAGTTCACAACACAATGCAATGCAACACATGGGTTCCAAAGCTGCAAGTCACCATAGGTAACTATACTTTTGTTGATAGTTTTTATGTGGTTAATGTTGCTGATACTAATGTAGTATTGGGATTGCAATGGCTGTATTATATAGGATATAATTCAGTAAATTATCAAATTCCTGAAATGAAATTTCAAGATTCAACAGGTCTACTAAGGGTTGTGAGAGGGCAGCACACTTACCCAAAACATGTAGTAAATTGCACTAGTATGAGATCTATATTGATGCATGGTGATATAGAATGGGATGCTTAATGTTATATCACCTCTCCCAAGCCAAAAAATAGAGTTGTTAAACACCCAAAGGAGCCTAGAGACACTTTTGCACAAATATGAAAAAGTTTTCAGAGATCTTGCACATGGTAGACCACCTAATAGGGGGGTTGAGCATAACATTGTTTTGGAGGAGGGTACTTCACCCATTCAGATACCACCTTATAGACATACCAATATGTTCAAGCATGAGATTGAGAAGGCCATTCAAGAACTCTTAGAGTTGGGACTCATTAGACCAAGCTCTAGCCCTTATGCTTCTTCAGTAGTGTTGGTAAAGAAAAAGATGGAACTTTGCATAGAATTTAGAGCTTTGACTAGGAAGGCCATCAAGAATAGATATCTTATTCCTAGGATTGATGAGCTCATGGATGAGCTATTTGGAGCTAATTACTTTTCCAAAATTGACCTTAGATCTGGTTATCACCAAATTCGGATGAAGGAGGAAGATGTGAAAAAGATTGATTTTCGATGTCATTATGGTCACTTCGAGTTTCTTGTTATGCCATTTGGGTTGAATAATGCTCCAACTACATTTAAAGCATGTATGAATAAAATATTTTTCAAGCATCTTAGAAGGTTTGTTTTAGTCTTCTTTGATGATATTCTCATTTATAGTAAAACTTGGAAAGAGCACTTGCAACACCTAGAGATTGTGTTGAAAACTTTGCAAGAACAGTCTTTGTATGCTAAGATGTCTAAATGTGAATTTGGGATGAAATAACTATTATAACTTGGGCAAATTATTGGTCAAGATGGAGTGAAAGTGCACATGGAAAAGATCAGGGCTATCTTAGAATGGCCATCACCAAAAAACATCACAGAATTAAGAGGCTTCATTGGAATATGTACATACTACAGGAAGTTTGTGAAAGGGTTATCCAAGTTGAATTCTCCACACAATGATTTGACTAAGAAGGATGCTTTCAAGTGGAATGAAGAGGTTGGAAAGGCCTTTCAAAAAATGAAAGAGGTAATGAGTAGTTGTCCCATACTTGCATTACCTGATTTTTCTAAGCCTTTTGTTGTTGAATGTGATGCTACAGGTGGAGGACTAGGGGATGTCCTAAAGCAAGGCCAATACCCTATAGCCTTTGAGAGCGAAAAGTTGCAACCTCATGAAAATATTTACTCCATATAGGAGAAAGAGATGTTGGCCATCATGCATGCCTTGGCCAAATTTCGACAATACTTGGTAAGCAACAAGTTTGTGGTGAAAACTGACCACAATAGTCGAAGACACTTCCTTACCCAAAAGGATCTAAATGAAAGGGAAAAAAAGTGGTTAAGTAAGATCCAAGATTATGATTTTGATATTGAATATGTGAAAGGAAATAATAACATTGTAGCAGATGCATTATCTCAAAGACCTTCTTTTTCTCTCATGGACATTGCTAAAAATTGGAAAGACATGCTACTAGTTGAATATGCCAAAGATAAGTTTGCTTGTGATGTATTAGATGGACTCATGGGAGATGATAAATATAGAATTTTGAATGGAATGATATAGTATAAGGGAAGAATTTATTTGGTTCGAGATTCAGAGCGTATGTACAAAGTTTTGCAGGAAGCACATGATTCCCCACTAGCAGGTCATCCGGGGATCTTCAAAACCTATAGGAAACTAAGGAAAATGTTCTATTGGAAGGGACTGAAGGAATATGTTCAGAAGTACGTGAATGAATGTAAGTTATGTCAGCAAAACAAATAAAAAATCACATACCCAGCTGGTTTATTACAACCATTGCCCATTCCAGAGAAAAGATGGGACAGTATATCGATGGATTTCATCACCGGTTTGCCCAAATATTTGGGAAAGGATTGCATATATGTGGTAGTGGATAGATTGAATAATTTTTCTCATTTATTTTCTATTACATTCTCTTTCAAAGAAATCTTCAGATTACATGGGCTCCCCAAGAGCATTGTGAGTGATAGAGATGGTAGATTCATGAGTGCTTTTTGGAAAGAACTTTTTAGATTGGTGGGCACTTAGTTGAATCCAAGTACAAGCTACCATCCACAAACTGATGGACAAACAGAGAGGGTGAATAAATGGTCGGAAGGGTACCTTCGCAAGTATGTGGGAGAATAGCAAAAAGCTTGGACAAAATGGCTACACTTGGGTGAGTTTTGCTACAACACCACCTTTCACATGTCAATAGGGATGTCTCCTTTCAGAGCATTATATGGTTATGATGCACTTACAATTTATGATATGATATTTGGTGATAGTAGAGCTCCAAAAGCTAAATATTGGGTGGAAGAAAGACAAGAAATTTTAAAGCTTCAAAAAGACAATTTACAGGTTTCCCAAAATCAGCAAAAACAATATGCAGATAAACATAGAGAGGAAAGGACCTTTCAGGTTGATGATTTAGTTTATTTGAGGTTGTAGCCATACAAACAAACATCTCTCAAAAGGAATGGAGCAGAAAAGCTAAAGCCAAGATACTATGGTCCCTACAAGGTAATCCAAAAGATTGGAGAAGTAGCATATGAGTTGGAACTTCTGGAAGGGAGTAAAATTCATAATGTATTTCATGTTTCTTGTCTCAAGAAAGCTATTGGTCAGAAAATTGTCGTTTCAGATACGCTCCCTCCTTTGGATGATGAAGGACATCTCACACTTATTCCGGAAAAGGTTTTGAAGACAAGGGAGAGAAGTTTGAGGAGCAGAACAATCAAAGAATGCTTGGTGCAATGGAAGGATCTACCAAGTGAAGATGCCATGTGGGAAGAGGAGAATATTTTGCAACATCCAAATATGAAATTTCTTGAGGATAAGCAATATTGGGTGGGAAGGAATGTAATGTCCCCATTCAAATAATTGCATAGCATGAAAATTCCATCCATCCTACTAGTTCCCTGGGTTGGGTGGAAACATTGGGAAGTTAATAAGGGAGCTAATAAATGGTGTTTAGACATTAGAAGGAATACATATTTATTTAATGGATTTAATTAAATGAATTCAAGTGAAAAATGAAATGGCTATGGATAATGGAGACACATGGAGACTATGGGGCCCACTCAAGCTAGAATTCCTATGTTAAATGGCATCCTCCTCTTGCAATATCGAATCTATGGGAAGCCTAATGTTTTTGGATGGATTATAAGGCTAGTATGCTTGTACATATACTTTATATGTCTAATTTGGAATTAACTATAACTTACAAGGGGAGAGGAAGAGCCAAATGGGAGTTTCATGGACACTTGGCTAGATTCCCCTTACATTTATGACATCTATGACGCCAATGATGGAGATTCTATGACAGTTATGACACAAGTAAGATCTGAAGGCTGAAATATGAGGTATATGACATGTCAGTCCTGAATAGAACATCTTAGAGGGTTCTCATGGGAGTTGGAGAAGGCCAAGAGGCTCCTACTCGAATTTGGGAGAAGAGGGAAGGTGAAGAGAGAGGCCACATGGCATAACATGAGCAGCCACACTAATTCGAATTGCCTTTGGTTTATGGATGGATTTGGAACCTTAGAAGACCAATAATGTTTATCAATTGTAGGGATCAGCCATGAGAAGGTCCTTTTTATCACTTGTGAAAATTGTTATTGTGAAGAGAGAGAGAGAGCTAGTGGATGACTCGTTCATTCCTTAGTCAATTTCGAGGGTGAAAGATTCCCATCCTAGTTGGTGTTTGGAGAGGCCACTCATGTATTTCAAGGAGATTCAATGGAGTAATAAGTTACGGGTGTAAGATACAGCATCTCGTGCATATATCAAGTTCATCTTTTTCTTCCTTTCATTTCAAGTTTTCTCACCATATTTCAGCTTTATGGAGTGAGGCGCACTTGGTGAGCTATTCATCTCTTTGAGGGAACTTATTGCTTATCTTGCTCCAGTATTTTGTATTATGATGTAAATTCTATACTCTTTAAGTTCAGAAATCTCTTAGTTCGAAAGGCCAAGAAATATCGTGTATTATTGCTCAATAATGAAGAAACAGTGCCATTTCCCCACTACCTTGTTGTAAACTCTTGTAAGTTTGATGGATTCGAATGGATGTATAAAATATTGATGATTTATGAATGAATGGAATTCCATTAAAGTATATTATGGGTTTCATGTTCAATAATTGAGAATTTTTGGCCATTGGGTTGAATTTCATGGAAATTGGAGCAAACTACACCTCATTTCCCCAAGGGTCCAAAACTAGTTTTTATATCTAATTGAAAGAAGTGCTAACGACCATGGGAGGTAGATTGGTTATGTATATGATTCTCTGATAATGTATTCTACACATCCCCTACTTCAATTTAATAATTTGAGTGGTTTTCTGCACATTTGGGAAGCCATTTCTACAACTTACCCCGGGGGGGATTTGAGCCCAAAATTGCTATAAAACCATCCATCTTGTTCAGAATTTAGTACAAAGTTGTAGAAGTGATTGGAGGGCCATATTACATCCCTGAACATAATAATTAAGTTAGTATATCATTCATACACCTTCTCTGAATACTTTGGAGCAATTGGGCTGATTTGGAGACCAAGACACTAAAACTAGTAAAGAGCCAAAATTGTGAAAAAATTGGAAAATTGGGCATTTTGGTAAAAATTTAAGAAATGAACATTACACACCAGGAAACAGTCTAAGAAGCACTGTTAGCTTGTGTATTCCTCCACTCATTGAATACATAAATGATGTAATTCACTTGGATAAAAACACTCGTTTCCTAGAAGATAAGATAAAGAACCCCTTAGAAGCAATGAGTAGTAAATTACAAGTGTCTAAAACCCACAACTCTTGAACACCAACAAAATCAAAAATTTGTTTACGTCTCGCCCCTTTTCTCGCTGCCAGTCGTGTTCGATCTACCGTTGACTGCTTAATGGGTGCAGGGTTTTCGACATTCGTGTGGAAAAAAACTGGTGCGTCTTCCATGGCATACTAAAAACCTACAAACTCAATGTGGTTATCCAGAATATAAAGAGTTTTCTCTTTGATGCCAAGCCGAAATTCATAATCATGGACATCAAAACCGAATATTGTGATGAAGATCCTCCCAAACTAGACGAGTGGCTCATGGAACAACTGGGCAATTTCTTGATCCACCAGGATGATGCTGTGTTTGGCAAAACTCTGGAGGAGTTGCTTCCCCGACGGTTCAAGTTCAAGGGATGTCTTCATGCAAAAGTGGTTGCAAAAGATTTATGATCAAGTTAAAATGCAAGAGACATGATACATCGTTCCCAACAAAACGCATGCTACCACAGGTGCCGCCTCTCGAGAAAAATTAAAGAAACCATATTCTAAAAGAACTTTGGAAGCTGTTGGACGAGACCTCTTGAGTTTGTATAGTTTAGGAAATATTAGGGCCAATTTACACACATGGTTGATCTTTGTTTTAAAGAAAACAAATTTGTACAAATGGGTCATCTTTGTTTTAAATTCAATCAACAGAATCAAATTTAAAAAACAATTGAAATTTGCAGTATGCTTAGATATATATGAAGAGGAGTTTTAAACAGAGTACTTGATTTTTTTCTCTTCTCTAGGTTATTTGAATCCAAAATAATGCAAACCCTGCTCTGTAAAAAAACCGAACCCTATTCCTTCAAATCGATTGAATGCAATTTGTTTGTGTGATCCCAAATCCCACAAATTGTTTAAAGCCGCTTGGGTTCTGAAATCGTTGGAAGCTTGATATCACCAAACTGAATGTGACCGCTAAACAAAATTTATACATGAGGGAGGGGCGCTGGAATCCAACATTCTCCATGAATGGGTTATGTTAAAACTGACAAATCCATCTTGCCTTGTCGTGGATTCCGTCTACCCGAGGAAAGTATTGAAGGCGATTAGATGGCCAAGGCATCACTATTTGGTACAAAACCCCTCAGTGTAGCCAACCAAAAAACTCAAAGCAAGCTATCTATCACTTGCAGTCGGGGTTTCATAAATGCAACATTAATGTCACAAGGACGACCATCAGCAAGATGAGTAGAGTTCACTGTATCAGGAGAGTAGAATTGAGGATAGTGCACTGGAGCACTAGAAGAAACCACAACGCAAACATAGTCCATCGGAGCAGGGGAAGAAACCGCTCGGGTGAGGGGAAGAAACGACCGGAGTAATGAAAGAAACCGTGGGATTTCAACAGTCCATTAGAGCAAGAAAATAACCCAAAGGACACCCATTAACAAAGCAGGAGGAGTCCAGAAGGACACATGTCAGCAAAGCAGGAGGAGTGCAAGAGGACATGTGTGGAAGCTAGATTGGCAGAAGGGACAAGGAGTGCTACAGTGTTCTCAACAAAGACTCTATGGAAAAAACGCATGTCGACGTAAATATGCATACCGCCCTTCCAAAAAAATGACCCTACAGATATTGGGGATTTAATAAATAATATAATTAAAAACTATAATTTAATATTATATTTTCATGCTAACATTATAATAAATATGAAAATTGATCTTGCACTACATAAGAATTATTTATAACGTACTTCACGACGACATGCTATAAAGCTGACATAAAAACAATAGCACAAGCTCAAATGACTCCACTCTTATAAAAACAACAAAGTCGGAGATTTGTTTTTGTC
This sequence comes from Pseudotsuga menziesii, assembly GCA_001517045.1. Classification (NCBI taxonomy): domain Eukaryota; kingdom Viridiplantae; phylum Streptophyta; class Pinopsida; order Pinales; family Pinaceae; genus Pseudotsuga; species Pseudotsuga menziesii. The sequence continues at coordinate 208,391 of LPNX010636518.1, read as the reverse complement.
GGTAACTCGGTACTAGTGGTGTATATTATTTTAATTGGTTATAATAATTGTTGTTTGATAAAATTTAGCAAATAAAATATTTAGACATGCAAGAACGCTTGCTTCCTCTGCCACAGGGACTGAAGTGACGCCAATACTAAAGAGATTAACAAGGTGATACCATTCAACGACGGAAATTAATTGGGAATTGAAGTGACGACAATTCTAAAGAGATTAACAAGGTGATACCACTCAACGAAAAACTACAACAAAGCAATGATTGTTGTCGCAAATTAATCAGCTTGGGGCAGGTCAATGATTGCTGTTGCAGGCTCATTGCTGACGGTTGGATCTCAAAATGCTAAGATCTAACGATTAGCAATAATCCTGCCGCAACAATCATTGCTCCATTGCAGGCTGATTAATGGTTGCCCCATTCAATTTGCTTAGGACCAAAAATAGCCCAAACGCCTTGATATTTTATGTAAATTCAGTAGCATTTGAAAATTGTTTATGTGTAATTATATAGTCTTAATAATTACAATGAATTTTTTTAAGACCAACTGTCACATTTTAAATCTACTATTTGGATTGTAGATTGCTATTTAAACAATAAAAACTGCAATTTCAACATTTTTTATTCTACTAAGAATTGACATCAATCTCACACCTCATAACGAGAGTTGGAATTCCATTTCATCTCTGCCCTTCACACTAAATATTGTTGAAGTTTTAAACTTTTATTTACCGAGTCACTTAACACTAAGTTAAAATAGTTACCTTTCAACCATGAATCTAGACCTTAGCTATTATAGGAAATCAGGTTAAGTTTGCAGCTTATAAATCATAGTTGGGAATGGGGATGGTCTGGATTTCTATAGAAGAGGATCTGTTTGAAATTGATCAAGATATCAAAGCAATGACAAGTTGGGTCTCTAAAATGGTTCATAATTAGAATAAGTAGAGAATGAGAATAGGGAGCCAAGCATGCAACAAAATCAACCCATCAACAAACTAACTAGTAACAATTAAGAAAGTAGTGCTATAGTAGGTGGCAGGAGTAAATTCCAACATTAACAATCATTCTACCATTACAACTACAGCTTCACACATAATAATTATTAATAAAGTATTCATGATTATCTACAATTAAAATTTAGATTTATAAATAAGTTTCAATTTTCAACTCTTAAGAACTAAAAAAAATTAATAACAGCTTATAAAAATGATTGCCAAGTATTTTGACGAGAAAAATGCTCTTTACGAGGGCAAAACGTCCTAAAATTCCAGCACTGCTTATAACAATAAAATAACTGATCACACAAAGCCGTTAACATATTATAGAAAGGGCGGCTATACATAATTTAAGAAAATCAGTCCACATAAGTTTAAACCTACACGTCCAAGTAGTAGCATATAACGCCCATTATGTAATTACATGTTTTTCATACTTTCTCGTTGAAGTCGGACTTGCTCCCACGCCAGAAAAGTTTGCAATACACTTAAAAGCAATACGATACACCCTGCCAACGTAGATACTGCAAGCCATGCCCTTGGGAAATACTTATCCTTAAGTTCTGCACATATCATTATATATTCATAATTTGTGTAGAACGTTATAACATCATCAATAGATGAATCGATTGGTTCGTATTTGCCCTTCCCCATTACTTTCCTCATTCTGCTCCAGACATTGGCCGCTTCTTCGTCGGTGCCCAAGCGGTTGTGGATTATACCGCCATTTATGAGCACTTCAACGTCAGCAGCTGTGCTGATCAAGCTATCCATCAAATCCACATAGCACATCAGCGGTTTCGTTTCCTTTTTGCAAACGAATGCCTCGAATGCCACCAAATTTCTCATTATAGCATCTGTTCTGTCATCCATTTCGATCGTCGGCAAGTGAAACGTGTAGGTTCTGCTATCAAAACGAATTTCGTTGAGATGGTCTGCTTGTGCAGCGAACTTTACTCCTCTTCTTCTGAGTTCTACCGCTGATGGCATCGTAATGTATCTCTTTTTCTTCCACGTTCGATTGTGCTCAATATGATCCGAGCAATCGGAAGACCGGATGATGTTTTCATATACAAACCCTAAAAGATGTGAGTCCTGCCCCTGTGAAGCCCCGGCTAATACATGCGAATCCAGCCTGTCACGTTTGTACAGAAAAGGGGACAGAGTGTGCCAAACTTCTCTCAGAATGGAGTTGAGATCAAGATCTGTACCTGCCTGCCATTGGAGGATCATCTGTAAGGAAAACATGGGTATTTGATTTTCTAGCTTCATAATATCTGCCTGCACTGCAGCAAACATGTCCGTTTGATCTTCTACCTTCATAATTATATCTTCCTCGACACCCGACGAAGATAGCTTCCTCGTTTGGTTTTGTAGAAAGAAGAAGCGAGTTGCTTGATCGCAGTCCCAATCGCGGTTGAAGATCTTCCTAAATACATAAAAACAAAAAGAAACTGGGTACTCTTCAGCTTAATTATTATAATTAAACAAACAATTTTAAATTTTAAATTAAGTTGTGCATGACGATAAAATTAAAATAATTAATTATTGATTTTCAGTTAAATAATTATTATGGTGGGTTATTTTTATTGAGCAAAACAACTTAGATGTCCTTAGGTCGTAGTTTCTTACACCAAAAATTCAAGTTCTTCTAAACCAAAAAAACTTAAAACAACTTTATTCTATCAATATGATAGAGTAAGACTTAAAATTATTTTTAAAGTACTTTTGATTATTAAGAGTTAGTATTTTTTATGCTAAGAAGACAGGGATCAAGAGCCATTAGAATTGCTTTTGATTATTAAGAGTTAGTATTTTTGGTCCCTAATAAGACAAGGATCAAGAGCCATAAACATTTGGCAGTTGAAGTATATCTCCTACAAATTACTGTGAGTGAGTTATTTGGGTTATTTCAAATGAGTTGGTTTTCTAGAATAATAATGATGGGTCAACTCTAATATTTTAAGCAAGATTTTGATTACCCAATATTAAGAGCTGATATCTTCAATTCCAACTCTTCATATATTAAGAGCTGATATCTTCAATTCCAACTCTTTATATAAGTTATAACAAAAAATTTCAACAAGTGATAGAAAAAATGTTAAAAAAAAAGATGAAAATGTCATCAAAATTGTGATGGTTTAAATTACTCTTTTGCATTTTGCATATAATATCATAGATAACTATTATCACTATCCATCTAACAATTAAATTATAAAAAGTTTTATCATATTTAAAAAAAAAAAAAGTTTAATTGATTAAACTGTCCATTACATTTTGACTCTCTGATACAAAGTAGTTTGAACCTGTCTTTCCTAATTAAAAGGAGAAAATAGATAATTTGGGAAGTGAAGTGCCTTATTTCATAAAAATAGATTAAAATACTTAAAGGTACTAGTGTCTTCCATAATAAAAAATAGAAAAAATATTAATTTGAAAAGTAAGTGGCTTATTTTACAGAAATGGTTCTTAAGGGTACACAAAGTATTCAATATCAATAATACTTAGAATCTTCATTCTCTTTCCTACTTAAAAAGGAGAAAAGAGATTCATTTGGAAAGTCAAGTGCTTTATTTCACAGAAGGGATCAATATTCTTAAGGGTAATACACAGAGTGCTCAATATCAACAGCGGTTTGAAACTTTATTGTCTTAACCAATTAAAAAAAAGAGAAAATAGATTAATTTGGGAAGTCTACTGCCTTATTTACAGAAGTGGTTCAATATCCATAAGGTATACAAAGTGCTCAATATCAGCAACATGCTCAATATCAACAACAGTAACTTGAAGATTCACTGTCTGATTCACTGTCTTTCATAATAAAAAGGAGAAAAAGGATTAATTTGGGAAGTCAAGTGCTTTATTTCACATATGTGGTTCAATATCCTTAAGGGTTTGAATCTGGACCTTTATTTAGGGAAACCTGAGTATATCATAGAAAAAGTTCAATATCCTGAAGGGTTTGGATAGTCTTTGATCAGAAAAGAAAACTAACGAAAGTTTAAACCTAAATAGTTTACCTGGAAAAGAGGACCATTGATTTGAAACCACAACCTCTACAATCTGGTCATCTTTAACAAACATGTACGTTCGGTCCATCCAACGGACCAACAGCGAAGTTCGGTCACTGTTGGTCCGTTGGATGGACAGAACGTACATGTTTGTTAAGGATGGCCAGATTGTAGAGGTTGTGGTTTCAAATCAATGGTCCTCTTTTCCAGGTAAACTGTTTAGGTTTAAACTTTCCTTAGTTTTCTTTTGTGATCAAAGACTATCCAAACTCTTAAGGACATTGAACTTTTTCTATGACATACTCAGGTTTCCCTAAATAAAGGTCCCTATTCAAACCCTGGTTGACTTAGCTGTTGGTCCTTTGGATAGACAGAACCGTACATGTTTTTTGAGCTCAGGCCTACAATCTTAACCTAATCCTAATGACTCTTAAACTTTAAAAGGTCCCGATCTTAGTCATATGGGATTTATTTGACAATATCTTAAAACTGTCATTGAAATTTTGATACAAAAGGAGAGCTTACCTTAAGAATCGCAAAAGGAATAACCCATCTCGAGCCAATATCCAGCCTAGTTCTTCGTCACTGTCGGTACAAATATGGAAGAATCTATACCATCGTCGAATCTTAGTACATTGATGTATCATGTCGGCAACCAGCTTGTCGAAGGGAGGACGGCCGTCTCTATCGGTGAGTATGTCTGGTAGTTTGCTTTTAAAAGTTTCATATTTGGCAAGCTGGGGCTTACCGAAATGAAAAGGGCCGAGAGAAACCACCCGCGGCACGTAGGCTTTCGACTTTTGAGCAGGCAGGTGATCCACTATCCGGGAGACATGTTGGGCAACTGGCTCAACTTCATTCTCTCCGTTTTCGGTTTGCTGTGACGAGGGAAAGAGAATATCAGTCCTGTGGTCGTCCATGATGAGGCAGGGGCCGTGATCCTTCAAGATTAAGCTTCCTTTGCTTCCAGGAAAACCAATTCTAGAGTAGGGCTTCTGAAATTACGGAGAACTATTGGGTGAAGCTCCCTAGAAATGTCAAATGCCAAGAATCTTAAGACGCCTAGATTAGGGTTCTTCAAACTACAGAGACATGTCCAGAAAAGATAAACGACGTTCGCTGTTTCTTTACTTGACTGAGCGATTCCGCTACGCTATTTATAACCACCTAAATGCAATCATACCTCTGGCTGTATATATAAAAAAATTATCTATTGATATTTGGAGATGTGTAAGTGATAATATTGAAAGCATAGTGAGATTACCCGTGACTGAAAGGTACAGATTTTTCTTTTGAATGGGAGAGAGGTGGGATCTTTCTCGTGTGCAAGACACTTCGAGACTTCGTCGGTCACTCACACTCTGAATTCGAGCAATCCATGACGATCACATGATCTTTTGCCAAAAGTTAAATGACACTTCAAACAAAATAATTTGCTATATGGAAGGTCTCCAATTTTAAGAGGATAAACACTTGACTTCGTCGGTCAATCACACTCTGAATTCGAGCAATCCATGACGATCACATGATCTTTTGCCAAAAGTTAAATGACACTTCAAACAAAATAATTTGCTATATACTGAAAATGATGGGAGGTCTCCAATTTTAAGAGGATAAACACTTTAATTAATCACAGAGTCCTCTTAATTGAAATTGGCAAAAATGGTTCGTAGATCACTTCCATTAGTCACAGGCATGTTATACCAAGTAGGCAATGAAACTTATGTTATACCAAGTAGGCAATGAAACTTTTGTCAACAATGACAGGCGAGGCTTTTTAAGATTGACTTCCATACTTTTATTTTTACAGCTAGCAAGTATGGGGCACGGATGAGTCGGGGTGAGATTTGAACTTGAGACCTCTTTTACAACATTCCTTCATTTACATGGCACTTGCCAGTGAGTCTTCATTTACATGGCACTTGACACTCTTATTTTAGGTTAGGCTGATGACATATATTTATAATCTTTCAACTTATTGAATGAATATGATCAGTTTGTCCCATAATCAATCACATGACTCAAACTTTTTAACCAGCATTGCTTTATCATTTTATTTAATTATGATATGGATTGTCATAGACATAGAAAGCTCCATCATCAACATGTTCAATCATTTCTGACCATACAAGAATGGGCAAACAGATTAGAAATTATGTCACACACTTATTTATGTAAAAATGTTTCATATTTAACTAATATGTAATATCACATATTTGCACATAGCATATTTTCTTAATATAAAGAAATATAAATTTAATGCAGTAAGAAAAGAATTCAATATTTTTTCTTTGCAATTCATTTACATAGCATGGAATTCCCCAACTTATTTGATTTACTCCATAACCTTTTTACCAATCATATTTAATTGATTTACTCCATAACCTTTTTACCAATCATATTTAATAAATCATTGGTTGTGACATTCTTACCAAATATACACAAACTATATTCGTTATACCAATCATATTATAATAGCTCATTGGTTATGATATTCTTACCAAATATATACATACTATACTCGTTAGCACCATTTACTACTATGCAATCAGGAACCTTTGCATCTTCCTTTGATGCCTTGGGCATGCCTCGGGTCACCAAGGCATTTAATCCATTCTTTGAAGATGCATTAATCTCAACATGACTTTTCCACACTTATATGCATTTAAGCCTTACTCAACTCCTTGAATTTAAACGGTGGCATGCCCTTAGTCAAAGGATCAACGATCATCAACTCAGTGTTGACGTGCTCAATGACCACTTTCTTTTCTTTAACATGTTCTCTTATGGCTAAATACTTAATGTCGATGTTTTTCCTCATACTTATGTGCACCTTAATTTAATTTGAGAAAATTCATCTATGAGGACCAAGAATAAACATAAGGTTTATTCATTAAGAAATAGTTGCCACATAAATTAAAATAGCAATAAATACATAGTAATACATGGAAGGTAATACTTGTCATAAGAGGACTTATCGCCATGATTTTTGTATCTATTACTTAATACAGATTGTCAATAGGTTTTAAGATGAGACATTAAGTTTGAAGTAATGGACCACTCCATAAGCTCCAAGCAAGAAAACAGTAAATCAGTTCTGAAATTTTCTGTATTCCTTGGAAAACTTAGAGAATCTCCACTCTCTAAAAAAACTTAGATAAGCTACACTGTAATACCTCTGAATTAATAATTTATTATTAATTTTGTTTGAAAAATACTTTAATTATTATTTATATTATTTTATTATTTTTGATTTGTAATAAAATACCTTTATTTAATAAAATATGTTGAAGAGAGACAAAAGTGGATATAGCTCTTAAAGAGTGTTTTCTTACCCACAAGAGGAAAATACATGTGGTAGACAGTGAGAACTCAATATGCAGGAGGCATCAAGTTCATAATTTATGTTAAAACGTTTGTAGAATATGTTTTAAATTCTAGATTTGAAGATGATTCCTGTAGAACCTAGCTTGTATGAGTTAGCCTAATGATGCTATGCTTGAATGTTTAGAATTTTGGTTTGCGTCAAAATTTGAATTCTGCACTTAATGGTTTGAAATCCTCTATTTCTAATTAGTATCGTGTAATTCTAAACTAAACTATCCATTGCCTATTTTTACTATTTATTTCCAAAAATCCTTTCTTAGTATGTATTTACTAAACTGGATGTAGTATGGATCTCTAATATTACTAGAAATCATCTACTTTCATCACATTTAAACCCTAGTAAGGTTTCTGTAAAAACTTATAAGTATATATAAATAAAAGTATTAGGATATAAGTGTCATTTAATAATTATAAAAGGGTTTACTTAAATAATATTAACATTATACCAACTATAGGATTCCAGATAGAAATATTCTAATAGAATAATGTTTTATATGTAATTTTGAAATTACAAGCCAATAACCGAATTGTTCATGGATATATGTCTCAAGTCTACAATCATCCAAGAGACTATATAAATCATAGATTTATAGTAAATCAACTATGAAATCACTTTATGTCCTAAGTTATAAGTTTTTAACTACAAATCGAAGATCCGTGCAATTTGTATCTAAAGAATTACGCAGTAATTACAATTTTGTTATCATACACAGAAGTAAACAAATTAACTCTTGAATAGATCTCAAAATCAATACAATGAAATTATGGATGCATGATCACAATCGAATCCAATCAAAACGTAGGTTTAACTAATAAAGAGACATTCACATGCTAAACTACATCACGGAGATCATGGGATCGAATCTCCTTACAGTAATTAATGAAATTACAGTGTTTTGAAAACAAACATATGGATTGCAGATCCTATTGTATTAACATCCTCAACGACACATGATACTAAAGAAATAAGAAAAAACTAAATCTAGGACTAACTGATATGCTAGCTAGCACATCTACTATCATGACATCGAAAGCTTAGTCACCAAGACCGGTATCACTATAATCGATAGCTGAGTAATAAAACACAAAAACCTTAACTTTAGTTTAAGATATCATCGACCCTATGGGTCGTGTCAATAAACAAAATGAACACTGTAATTACAAGGTCATAAGTCCACATCGTGACTACCCTAACTTATACAGAGGAAGAACCTCATTAAAGCATACAATTATAACCATTGTGCTCATCACAAGATCCCAACACTCATATTTATTTAAAGGTGCAACCATAAAACAAAATGTAACATTTTCTCACGGTCGTAAGACCATCAACGATGGCAACTGAAGGGTTTAGCACAAACAACACATAAACAAATATACACAGTGAAGATAACAAAACAATATTTGGATATTACATAGCTGAAGTCTGGCGTTCCTTTCTTCTAACCAACAAGAATATATATATATATTGAAGAGTGGTTGTAAGACCATCGTGGATGGCTTCCACAATAAAATTGAAATACCAACGTTAAAAATAGTGTGGGAATAAGACCCGTCAAGGGCACCCAAACCCAGGAAGGGTTTATAAATTTTTTTATGAAAGTTCAACAAAAACACTTGATAATCAATGTGGTTACTCTTGGATCCCTCACGATCTCTGCCTAGCGTGACTAGTAACCACGATAGGGTTGGGTCAGTATGGGTCCATTTTCAAAAAATAAAAACTAAAGTTTAAACCAGGGTCAAGTGAAGACGTTACTTGGGAATTTTGAAATGCGGTCCTGGGAGGAGGTGACCGTGTTGCCTCCCTCTCTAGTCTTGAATCCTGTAAATTGTCCATTTGCATTCAGAACAACATCACCTTGTATTTTTTTTAAAACCCACTAATAACCTTAAAGAGGATTGAAACCCTTACCTTGGCATTTGAAAACGAGGTCTAGGGTTCGTATCCTCTTAGAACCCTTATCCCTCTGTAGCCTACATTCACCGAAAAACACATCAGTAAAAGAAAACTGGAACTATCCACAACAAACCCAGTAAAATGCAGAGTGAAAGGATCAAGTCAATGCTTACTTGTTGGATCAGACTATTCACATGTTGGGAGTATTGGCAGGCTTGTTGGAGCTCCAATATGGATGGAAAACCTTCAAGGAATACTGTGGAATCCAGGTTACCTCGGAGAAAACTAGAACAACGCCAATAACATAGTGGAAATGAAGTAAGAACAACACATAGCAGAGCTCGGCCCTCAACCGGACTCCGACAAGAAACAAAACCAAATGAGAACTTAGACAGAGTAAAAGCTCATTTACAAACCCTATGAAACCTTAACGATCTCTCCATCCAGGTGTAAAGAACATATCTACTCTCATGTCGCATCGTGGGCCTGGCTGCGCTGCCAACTCACAGCCAGGACAAGTTTTAAAGGTCAAATAGATTACCACTTTAATGCATGGCCAAATCATTACAAAGCCAAATCATTGTGAATCCAAACCATGGATATTATTTTAAACGCCAACTATATAACTTATGTCGTGGAACCTTGGAGAATAAAAAATATTATAATAAACCTTATAACATGACAAACCAACCTTTGCATCGATCACCGCACCATGTGAAACCACGATGAGTATGTATCATTATATATATGTGACTAGAACCTTCATGGTGATAGGACTATGGTATAAAATTCCATCGTAGGTTTTGCCAAGGTCCACACCCCTTTCCACTATAAACATATATATATAATACAAAGATCACCAAATCAATCCATCACCTTAGCACTAGGTTATCCAAGGCCATCAAAATATTTACAACGCATAGCATAATACTATCAATACTACATTGCAAGCATAGTTGGGTTTATGCATTGTAATCTTGAAAACATTGTAAAGCCTTATGTTATAATAATTACACCATGAACATCAAGGACCATAAAGAAATGAATTAAGGACAAAACATGTATTATCATGCCAACAATAAGTTTGTAAACCCTCACCTTTTATTGATAATAAGAGGTCATCGTACGGAGAACCATACACTTACAAACCCTAAGATTCTCACGCTTAAGGGCGAGTCTTTACACACATAGTATAAACTATGGTAAGGCCAAGGCCTTGAAAATATAATGCAATTGACAAGATGGGGTCAAGACCATGAACAGTATCCCATGCCTTATGCTAGTTCAGCCTATCATAAAGATAAATAAATAAAGAACGGGTATAAACAAAATAAATCACCTGCGTAGACATGGTTGAAGGTTCTGGAAGGAAATAGCCATCGTAATCATCTGCAAAACTTGTCGTAACCAACAGGACAAAGATATTAAAAATAGCAGAAGTAAAACATAGAAATCTATTAAGTAAATGTAAAAGTAATACATGTAATTTTTATTTATTTTTACAATTTTTAGGTGTGTTACATCCACTCTCTCTCATACGTATTACATCATACTAGAGCATTGAGACTCTCTCTCATAAGCTAGTGCATCATAGTAGAGTGTTGAACATTTCCTATATATTTAATTTTTTGGTTCATATCCTACAACTCTCTTAACCGTACAACATTATTATCCATTATGATTTTTCACCCATTTCATACATGAGATACATATCCTCTTCATATTGATATCTATCTCCTCTACTATATAGGCCTTCCAATAGACCTTTCCTTATGCAAAAATTATGCCTTCCATGTTTTGCAACCTTCATGGCTTGTTTACACTTCATTCTTTCAAAGGATGAAGGGATTACATAAAACATGATGAAATTCTATGTTAGTATATCTCATACATGTGTAGTCATTATGTTTTACACAATAATAACCATGACAACCATAGTTGTTCTCTTTATTTAATTTTTGCAAATTAGATTTCTCTTGTTAGTTATGGTCAATTTGATGTGTTGCAATAATCTTGTTACAACACTAATATCTTTAATTTCATTTATAGATGATCCCTTTCAATGATGACAATTAGCTTCTTTATTCCAATAAGTTAACATCCCTCCTTAGATGTTCCATGTTACATAGGATATACAATCCTCTCTAGTCTTATTCATTCCTCATTATGTACGAGGTTCTGTAACATAGTCCATACTCCAAGTTTAAGGAACTTTTGGATATTATGCACAAGGTGAGTGTTTTGTCTAATAAAGCTTAGAGGTTTTATTCTCCTAATTTGATTGAACCACCATAAACTTATTTTGAAAATATTATAAGTCTTTGCTTACATAATCTCTTCCAAAGTATTTTTCTAATGAATGTATTCAAGCTCAATTCTAGTTTTTTGAGTTAAATGTCACAACACCCAAAAGTTGTCAATTATGCTCAAATTCTAGTAAGTTTTAATTGTGCAAAATCAAGATTAGAAACCAACTATTTTCACATGAAAAGAAAATATGTAAAGAACTATAAAAAAGTTTACTTCATAAATGGATAGTAATTATGATTGGGAACATGGTCAAACCTTAGACTAGATTTTACTTCATAAATGGATAGTAATTATGATTGGGAACATGGTCAAACCTTAGACTAGTTGTGATTCAATACTCTAGGCATTTTTTGCGGCAATATGGAATTGTGGCCTTTTCACTTTTTCATCTTTTTTGGTGATTCAAAAACTATTACCTTTCAAACTATAAATATCAATTAAATTTTAAATAAGAAAAAGTTGTATAGATTATTATGAATATTAAATTTTGTCTTGGAAAAAATTTCTAAGTCCGTTGTGTCATATCCCTTTTCCTCCATTTGCATAAGTCCATTGTCTCATGTCCCTTTTCCTCCATTTGCATAAGTCCATTATCTTAGGTCCCTTTTCCTCCATTTGTAATTTCCAAAACTTCTAACAGGTCAAGTGGGTTTTCTCTGTTTTTTCAATTCCATGTCAAACCCTTTGGGATCTAGATTCAAATTTTCTTGTTGGTTTTCTCTATTTTTTCAATTCCATGTCAAACCCTTTGGGGTTTAGACTCAAATTTCCTTTTTGGTTTTCTTATGGTTGCTCACATTCCTTAACGTCCAAATTTCATCATCAATGGGCCTAATGAAAGTTGGAATGCTCTCATCCTTTAAAAATCGATATTTCCTAATTTTTGGGGTTTCAAGGCCAAATCTGCAATCCAATTGTCAATGAAATTTTTAAGCACACCATCACTACAAAGCTCCATCTAAAATTTTACCTCAATTTGACATCATATACTCTAGTTATGGCCAAGATAATACTTTGGTTCCAAACTTCTTTACAAATTCTTTTTCTAATGTGGCATGCCACATGTCCTATGTTGATATGGCAATGGTGTTCATGTGAATTCATCCTACATTTTATCACCTGCACTTGTCATGTATAATATAGGAATCAAGACAAGCATATATGTAAGCTTTAATTAATTTATTATTATGTTATTTTATATATTTTTTTTGTTGGCAAAGTGGTGGAACCCCCCTGACTAGCAGGGTTTCCATTGGCTAAGAAACTATGAACCAGGGGCATCTAAGCCATCAAAATAATCGGGGATCGCACCTGTCCTGGACCGCACTAACCCTTAACATGGTTGGATTTTTTGGTATCCGATGGGATTAGAACTGGCGACCTTCCAGCTTAGGGGGCATCTTAACCATACCCTGCCACCAATTGTTCTACATTTCGCGGATATTATCTTATTTTATATTAATAATAGAGTAGTTAATATATATTATTGAATAAGAGAGGCAAGCTAAAACATGATCATCCCCATTCTGGATATAGCTTATTTGTAAAAGGAAGTATATTGTATATTGTAAGGGTCTTTTGAAAACATTTTATAACACTTATATTGTTATTTTCAACAATATTCTATATCAATTGGTATCAGAGCTTTCAATCTTGACTTTAATAACCACACAAGGAATAGGGTTCAATACCCCTCATATAAGGCTTCTATAACCACATTCCAATCTAAGGGACTATCTCCCTCAAGAAAACAAACCTAAATGTAGTCTTATGACCCAATCATGTGTCCCTCAGATTAAAAATTGAGTAGACAAATACTTGGGGTGTATCAAACACATTTACGTTGGTTATTGTCAATGATTTACATGGTCGCTTTATGGATTTGTTGTGTCAGGCGAGAACCAATCTTAGCAACAATGGATATTAAGAATTCTCATATTTTGGTCATATCACAAGTGGAGGTCAATTACACTCATGTTCTATACTCCAATATTCTAGCCTCTCCACTTGTTTGTTAGATTAATTATTTATGGTGAGGTGGGGATGGTTTTACGTGCCCTTCTCTTTCTTTCAAAAAATCGAGGGGAATATAATAATCAATTCAGTAGACTTTCTAGTCCATAATTTGGTAATGTATTATCCATATTTTTTAGTGCATCACTAGTTCTATTGATTTTTTTGAATAAACTTAAGCGACGAGCCCTTGTTGTATTAGGGGATCCAATGTCTATCCATTGATGATATTCCAAGTTTTTTTGTTTTCTTGACATGATCACACACTACATCTAGAAGGAAATTGCATGGTGGAGTATGAGATAATATTTCCCTACCTCTTATATTCTATCAACACACAATATAATATTATTCATGGATGTGCATACAAATGTTTCCTCCTATGAAGAATCAAAATGAATAAATTTCTATAATCAATATAAATATTCATCTCTTCCAACATCAACAACACCTTCTCCAAGGTATGGCTGCTTGGATGGAAGACATGAAGCCACACATCTCAAAACAAGCCATTCCTTTTGGCATGCATTAGGATCCTAAGAGAACACTCCCTAATTTTTTGCTCATTTGATGGAAAATAAGTGGATGCTTGGATAAGGGAATTCTCCAATTATTTTAAGCATAAATTGAACCTTTTGGAATGGACAATATTACCTTGGTTGTGTGTCACCTCTAGGGTTTGGTTTCCTATTGGTGGGAAAATGCTCAATGCACATGGGTTAAACATGATAGATCTATGTATTGAACTCAATGACGAGGAAACTAACCCATGTTCTTGTTCTATAACCAATTGACAAACATTTTGCACCACTCTTCATGAGAACTTATATTCCCCTAGCTATAGTGAAGGCCTCTAGTCCAAATGAATTTAACTTCAATAGTTTTCCATATAGTCAATACATCAATATATTGAAGTGTTCTACAAGATCTAGGTGTAACAATCCATCTATGTTCCTATCATAAGTTTAATTCTGGTTTATTACCTTTTTGTGTAATGAAGTAGCCAGGGTATCTAGGCTCGTCTATTTCTTTAACATTTTAGCATGTTTTGGCAATAGAACATAAGTTGAGAAACCATGCTTTTTTCCTCGATTCCCTTTCTTAATTTTCTCTTGGAGATTCCCACTCATGCATGAAAATTTGTCAAATATATCCTCATCACACCATACCACTCACTACAACAAATTTGACTTTTAGGGGGGGGTTTCTTCTGCCTCCAAAATTCAATTTTGGGAGTGATTTTGGATTTGGAGGAGGTCTTTACAAAACTGCCTCTAATAGCACCGACACTAAAAGTTTGTAAATTTAGGGGCGGTTTTGGAAGAGATCAAAATCACTCCTAAAAGTGACTT
>LPNX010636518.1:178192-193392 GCA_001517045.1 Pseudotsuga menziesii | reverse complement strand
GGTTCCCCCCCCCCCCCCCCCCCTAAAGAAATTATTACAAACCTTTTGGGAAGGTTACAAACCACCCTTGTAGGTACCTACGGGGCGGTTTCAAACCCCCCACATAGGTTCCTACAAGGGTCGTTCTGAACCCCCCCTAAAACTCCATCTTACAAACTTTTGGGGGTGGTCCTAACAAACCCCCCCCAATAGAACCAATGCTAAAAGTTTGGATTTTTAAGGCCAGTTCTGGAAGAGATCAAAACCTACACTAAAAGTGACTTTTGGGGGAAATTTAAGTCCCCAACCCCTAAAAGTATTTATTACAAAACTTTGGGGGCAGTTATAAACCCCCCTCGTAGGTACCTACAGAGGTGGTTTGAAACCCCCCCTAAAACTCTTTACAAAACTTTGAGGCTGGTTATGAATCCCCCTCATATAAACTTACCGGGGGGGTTTTAACCACCCTTTGTTGTAACATACAAGAGACGTTTTGAACCCCCCTCGCAGTGATATATTAAGTCAATTTAGAACCCCCCTCGTAGCAACATAAAAAAACGGTTTGAAACCCCCTATAGCCATAATAAATCCATTAGAGGAAATTTTAACTCAAAATGGGCCTCCTAAGGAAAATTAATAAAATAATACTTATTAATTTTGGAGGAAGAAAAGAAAAAAATACTTTTTTGTTCGTATTTTTGACATATCTCCATGTGATTTTACTCAAATTTCGATTGGGAGAGCTCGTTGGATGTGGAATTAAATTATGCATCTAATGAGTACCCACTCAACATACTTTTAATGGGCCCCGCTAGCCCCAAAAAAAGAAATACCTGGAAAAACGCGATGATGATGTCATCATCATGTTTTGTTAGGTATTTCTTGTTTTTGGGGTAGCGTGGCCCATTAAAAGTATGCCGAGTGAGTATTCGTTGGATGCGGAATTTAATTCTGCATCCAACAAGCTCTCCCGATCGAAAGTTGAGTAAAAACACAGGGAGATATGTTGAAAATACGAACAAAAAAATATTTTTTTTATGATACCTATCCCCAAATTTATATTAAAAAATTGTTTAAGAGGTGCTCACTTTTTGAATTTTAAATCATTTTGATTGGCTAATACATGATGACATGGAATTTGTATTATTTTTGGAAGGCCCATTTTAAATTGAAATTTCCTCTAACAATAATAAAATATATTTTATTAAAAATATCAATATTGCAATATCATTAGGGAATGAAGGAATCAAACCTTCAACCTCCTACTTGTAAAGCAGGAGCTCTTCCATTGAGCTAGAACCCTTTAATAATTGGGGAAAGGGGGAATATTAACACCAAGATTGCATTATTTGTAATTCTAAGAAAATACTAAGAATCCCAACATTGTTACTGACTCGAGAGACCTAAGGAAGTAGTCAGAATGAAGAAGCAAAGAGCCAAATAACGATGCATATTGTGACTTGTATCTAAGTCTACAAAAGATAGACCCTTTGTTTAAAGGAGGAAATCCTCAAAATACACTATAGACATAGGAGATGAGTTTTAAATACAACCCAAACAATGCAATGGGGAATGATTCACATGCAATGGATCATAGTTCTAGAGCATAGAATAGTCCACCCTCATGAAAGAAAAAGTGCCAAAGTCCACATTTTTGAAATAGGAAGATAAGTTGAATTCTTACTATACTTTCATTGAATAGTCTTCCCTCGTGAAAGTAGGAGTGGAATAATACAAAACTTCAAGTCAGGCATGCACTTGTAAATGAATTGCTTTTAATAATATGTTGCGTAAATAATCCATTCTAGATATAAAATGACTACAAGACGCAAGATGTAGAAATAAACAAAGATATGTTTAAATAAAACTTTAAACAGAATATATATATATATATATATATATATATATATATATAGTTTTAAAATAAATTAATTTTTATATTTATTTTGTATTTTACATGTATATTTTAATATATGGTTTAGATTACAAATGGAAATTCAAAGGAGACCAAGGAATCTTAACAAAAACAAATAGTGAGGTCTCATCAAAGGATAATTAAAGATCAAGGGAAACTTTGGAAAAAAATAATGCAAGAACTTAAAGGTTTGGAAAAATAAGTTTGACCATGAGTTATTGAATGCTCATCATGTATTGTAGGGAAATATAAGGATAAATTTCAAAGTGGCACCAAGTTGTAGGATTTGACATAAGGAGAACTTGCCAAGATGACTGGAACACTGATGGTCTTTTCACTAGCAAAAAACAAGGTCCATCTTTACATGCGCACTGCCAGAAACCTAAAATTTTGATGGGGAAGATTTTGGTACCAACAGTAACCTGCTTAACTTGTATATAAAAGAAAATCACTAATTAATATTGTCAACTCCTTTGAGGTTTGGAATACCTCCCCAACAACGATGCCAAAAAGTGATTGGCTTAATCTTCCATGTTAAAGGTGAGTTCCAAAAAGTGATGGGATTAATCATATTCCTGTAACCTCATTTCTAACTAATGTTGTACAATGAACATAGAAAATCCTTCTTGCAATAAAAAAGAAGATTCCTATTTTGCCATGACCCTGTTGTACTTTCCTAAAAGTCAAATTGTAGAAACTATTCTTCAAACCATATGGAAAATGGCCATTGGTTGATGACTATTGGACTTCTAGTTTGTCGAACAAATTAGGATATACAAGAAAATCAGGTCTTTCTTCCTCACCTAGCAAGGCCACATCTTCAGACATTAGGATATACAAGAAAATCATGTTTGTCTTCCTCACCCAACAAGGCTACATCTTCAGACATTATTTTTGTGTTGCATATAATTTTCCTTACATATTCAAACTCACGATCCTCAATACAAGAAAGATGAGTTTCTACCAAACCAATTAAGGAAGGATCAATCTTGTGTAATCTTGAAATATCTATAACTGCACTCGTTATCTTATCACTTTCTACAATTTCCAATTTTGAAGAAGAAGTAGAATCACGTAGTTCTGCATCAACATCCAGTTCTTAGTGCTTAAGTGTCATGTGTAGCCGATTAGTTCTATTCTAAACGGATGAGCATAAGAATTGCAACTTATCATCTCATATCAAATATTAACAAATTGTCTTAGTACAAAAACAAAGACTTAAATAGAAGGCATATGTAATAAGCACACTGCTTCCTTAGTTTAATCAGATGATAATATAGTGTTGAGAAAACAAAGGATACATTTGGCTAATCTACTTGAGATCTCTATGAACTTACCATGATTGTAGATCCAAATAGATATATAACTGGGTAAACCACAAATGAGGAAAAGTTCAAAGTTGCTTACCATGTGTACCACCCAAGCTCTATGCTGAGTTGTAACTTTCATTTGAGAAAGAAGCTTCTAGTATGGATACTGGACTAGGCTTATAACATCCTGTTGCAGCAGCAACTGTTTTCCCCCAAAAAAATTTCAAATCTTGGTCCCCCCCATGATTTTAATGTTGCTTTGAATCGTTTGGATACATGAATTTTTGGGTCATGCTTTAATTTCGGATCATTTTGAAGTTTAACTCTCGTCCTGTTTTCAGAAGTGTCTTATGTTCATAATGGTTGTGGGTCGCAGTTTTGGCAGTCTGTTTTGTTTTCTGTTGCTAGTCAAAGACGAATCAGACTAGTGGTTCTTTGGAAAACCGCTATTTCGGAGGTAAAATAGTTTTAAGAGTCGTTCCAAACACTTAGCATTTTTTGATCGGGCGTCAAAGTATGTTTTGATCGAAAGCCGTTGTATGTTTTCCTTCCGTCGTTGCGGCTCCCAAAGCAGCTAAGTACCCGAAATGTAAGTGCTTCGCCCCCCCCGACACGTGTCGGTTCAGTCGCGTGTCTGTAGCCCTTTTTCTCCCTCCGTTGCGGCTGTGCAAAGCACTTGGCTTTCGATGTTGATGTCTTTCTGATTTCCGATTGGAAGCTTTCCCACCCACTTTTTAGTTCATAAATTTCTAACTCCGCTAGGTTTTAAGTGGTTTCGGGGTGCCCGTCGCCTATTGGGACCCGCTTATGTGGCTTAAGATAAGTCTACCAGACCGATGTTTTTGTGTTCCAAGCCACCGATGAGTTCCCTCTTCACGTCGTTTGTGAATTTTTTTAGCCCATGTGTGGACGAGACAGTGGCGACAGCACCTGTTAAGATTTCTAGAATTGGAATGCAGTGCACGGTTTCTTTTGATGATTACTCATTTATAGACATAGTTTGTTTTTATTGAACATATAGTCCCAATGAATGATAGACGTTGTTAAATCGCAGGTGGACTCAAGAGATGTTTTAGACTACCACGGCACGAAGGTATAGCTGAGCGATAGGTGGCAGAAGGGAGCTGGGCAGTTTTGGCAAAGGTATAACTGAAACTGATAGGATTGCAATGGGGGAAACTGAAGTAGAAGGAGAAACCAATAGTAACAAAGGCACAGACCAGGAATTTCTGTCAGTTACTCAGTAGATCATGAGTGCACACAGAAAAGATAAAAAATAGGGATCTTAAACGTTTGGGGAACCGAAAGGTTGCACATTTGGGGGAAGCCCAAGCGGTTAACTGTTTTAGTTTAAATATCTGAAAGTTAGAGCTTACAGGGACTTCCCCCCCCCCTAGAAAAAACTTGTAAAATATCGCTTGTAAGAGGAACTATTTCGTTTTACAACCAGAAATTGCAAATTTTACCTGTTGGAGAAAGTGCTATGTGGAATATCTCAATGTGATTAAATGAATGATGTTGAATGGGAACTATTTCGTTTTCGACTGTGTTTCATTAACTGTGAGGATGTTCTAACTTTCTGAACCTATGTTCTTGTCTGAATGTTTTCCAGTACATTCTGTGATGCTTTTCCACTATGAATAATGGGACTTTTTAACTGGCGATGAGCTATCTTAACATGTATACTTTCATTCATGTTTATATGTTTGGTTATAAGAATAGCTACCTATGATTTTCCATAAAACATGGACAGTAACGCATTACTCATGAATTAATACCCAGCTCTCTAGAGATAGCTTAGTTAGTATTTACTTTCTTCAAAATGTGTGCGATTTAGGTGCTTGTGAGTTCTAAGACGAGAGGTAAGAACCTGCGCATCACTTTGTGAATACTCTTGGCATTATTTATCAAATCTGCATTTAGGTAGACACTTGCATATCATGCTTTAAGTCAAAAATACAAAATATATACGGTGGACCGGGCCGCAACCGGTAAAACCTTTATTTTTGTTACTTGACCTACGGTAGCCGGACCGCAAACCAGACGGATTTCCTACACCAAACAGTCACGAGCTAGTTGGGAATGTTGACTGGGGAGAATCCCTTGCTGTTGTTGCCTACGAATTTCCAGGCCTCAACAATTTTCTGGCGCTATAAGGAGGGCCGCCAGTGCATGGCTGGATGAGGAAACCCGTTTTCCTGAAACTATTCCACCGGTAACAGTTCAGAAGCCAGTGTGTTTTCTAATCCAATTCCAGAAGAAGAGGGTAGAGAACATTTGTATTCTGTCGACAATGAAGTTGGTAATAATCTGAGAAGACACACTAGGGCATATGTGAAGAAGATTGGAGGATTGCCAATCATCCCTGATTTTCCCAGAAGATAATATAAAAGGAAGGATCTTCTTATATTGGAAGACTCAGTGCTGGTTGAGGATTGGGAAGAACTTGTAGAAACAGCGTTACAGCAAGTTGTACTACCTTTGAATCAAGAGGGCCCGGATACTCCTCACAGTTCTCCTCCTCACACTCCTATTTGCTCACCTCCTCACTCTCCACTCAGAATCATGGCAGGCATAAATGCAAATCAACCACCCAACCCACTGAATCCACCACCTGCCTGGAGAGCCAGATCACCTTTAAACCTAACACCTCCATTACATGATTTACCTCAATCCTTTGAAAAGATGCTGCCGAAATTCGACCCAAGTGAAAAGATACTAGTAGACGACCACTTGCAAAGTTTCTATTTGGAAATAGAAGGGTTAAGGGCTGGGGAATATGAAGATTTCGTTTGCAGACTTTTCCCGCACACCCTTAAAGGAGCTGCGGCATCGTGGTACTTTGGTTTTCCTGCGAACTCTATCCCTGATTGGGATACCTTCAAGAGGATTTTTAGAAGTAAGTAGGCAACCCAAAAAACTCATGCAGCTCTTATGAAAGGACTATGCGCCTTGAAGAAAGAGAGAAAGGAAAAGGTGCACAGTTTCATTCAAAGGTTTGCAGCATATCTCAAGAATTTTTCTGAAGCTGACAAGCCCACAGATAAAGTCCTGATTGAATATTATACCTCATCTCTAGGACCCGAGTTAGCCATGTTTGCCAGGATTAAGGCCAAGCCCACTTTAGCAGAGACCTATGAGGAGGCAGAGAAAGTAGAGGCTGAAAGGGAAAGTATTGAAGATTATCCAGAACGATCAGGAGAGAAAAGTGTGGGAAGGAAAGCCTTATTATTTACCAAGCCCAAGGAAGAGCAATCACCAGATTTTGAAAGTATGGAAAAAATGGTGCAGAAGATTTCTAATAGAATCATAGACTTGGAGAAAGAAAAGGAAGCCCAAAATTTCTACAAGCCCTATTACAAGAAACGAGAGGACAACAATCAGTCCCAACTCCCTCCGCACAATTTGGCATCTATGAATTTAACAGAGGCCGGAATGGACAATTTTTGCACTTTCCACCAACAACCTCACTCTAAAAAGAATTGTCCTCAATGGATAAACTCAATGACGTTAGCAATGAATCAGCTGTTGGATTCTAAATTAACAAAAGATGGAGATGAAGAAAGAAAGGACAATAATGCATCAACAAAAGAACAAGAGGATGAGACCATGGCTCTGTGGAATTCTGTCTTGCTATTAGACACCGAGGAAGAAAGGAATTGGGAGTACGAGGACATCGTAGAAACAAATGTAACAACCAGAAGCCAAGGGTTGGTGAAAGAAGGCAGTATCATCCTCCCAAAGATTAAAAGGCTTCAGAAAAATGTTAAAAAATTTCAGAATAATTCCTCATCTGATAAAATTCCTGAATTGACCATCACCAGCCAAGATCCTAGACAGAATGATATGCTGACCAAGCACAATGAAGAAAGGATGAATGTTGATAAACCACTTCCCACTGAACCTCAGATGGATTATGACATCGTGGAAGATATAAAGAAGGTAAGGGCGAATGTCTCATTATTTGAAATGTGTAAGGTGTCACAACAGAAAGAAAAACTTTTGAAAGCGCTTGAAGCATCAGAGGAGAGGCTGCCCACTGAAAATCAACCCAAAGAAGAAGAAGAAATAAGGGAAGCAAGCATTGGGGGTAAGTCTAAGAACAAGAATCCACCTTTCCTCCTCACGTTTGAAATTTTTAATCACAACGTACATAATTGCCTGGTATACTTAGGGGCATCAGTTAACATCATGCCAATATTAGTCTGCAAAAAGATAAATGGGCAGCCTAAGCCATCCACTTGGAGGGTTGTTCAGTTGGATAGGACGAATGTGAAGGTGATTGGGGAAATGGAGGATGTCCTAGTTCGCCTGTCTTCAAATGATAAGGTGTGTCAAGTTATTGATATCGTGGTGGTTGATATACCAGACGCTTATGGCCTTGTTCTGAGAAGAGACTGGTCAGCGAAGCTAAATGGATATTTTGCCTTAGACTGGTTGCATCTGTGGCTACCATATAAAGGAAGCCCGAATCAAATCAAAATTTTGAGGGAGCCCCATATGAAATACAACGTTACTCAGCTCGAGGAAAAGAATGAACCAGTGGATTTCGTGTTGGGAAATTACTTTATTGAGTTGGAACCGGGAAACTACCAAGCAGAAGAAGCCAACAACACGTTAGACGCTCAGCTTGATCTCCTTCGATTTTCATAGGCTGATGAAATCGACTGTAAAATAGTAAACTTAGCGGTAGAAGTAGATTCTCATGAAATAGTTAGCGATTTTTGGACATTGTTTTTTGATGGTTCTAAGACGTTAGAAGGGTCAGGGGCCGGCTGTGTCCTAATAGACCCCAAGAAGAATAAACATATTCTTTCATGTAGATTATAGTTTGAATGTACAAATAACACAGCTGACTATGAAGCGTTGGTGCAGGGTTTAAGGAAAGCAATCCAATTAAAGGTAAGTAATCTGAAAGTTTTTGAAGATTCTGAAATAATTGTAAAACAGATTCGGAATCAAATACATTGTATTTCTCCTCACTTAAAAGATTATCAAAGTGAGGTATGGGACCTACTCAAATGTTTTAATGCATTTAATATTATATCAATTCCAAGACTTAAAAATGCAGCAGTTGACTTGTTGGCCACATCAGCTGCTAGGCTTGTGCCTACGAATAATCGATGCTCCATTGAATTTCTTTTTAGGCCCTCAGTCCTTGATATGATTACCAACCTACGAGTGTTCGACGACAATCAGCAGATTATAGAATGCTTAACAAATGACGAGGTATTTAAAGGGGCGATTATAGATGATGAAGAACATCAGGTCGAGCTGAAATATGATAATTTTATCCCTAAAGGAGTCAGAACCTTAGAAAGAATGTTCGATTTAAATGAAAATTTTAGAAGACCAGCAAACGTGAAGACTCACAGCTCATCTCTACAGTTCGAATTGGTAAATTTAGGAACCAAGACAAATCCTAAATATGTGAATCTTGGCAAATGCTGTTCACCAGCAGAAAGGGACAAGTTCATCAGTCTTTTTAATCAATATAAAGATGTTTTCGCTTGGACATACGAGGATTTGAAGACGTATGACACCAGCATCATGCAGCATGTCATCCCCATCAAATCTGGCGTCAAACCTTATCAGCAACCTTTAAGAAAAATGCATCCAAAATTGGAGCCTCTGATCTAGAGTGAAGTTAAGAAACTATTGGATGCTAGAATCATTTTTAAGGTCAGACACTCTAAATGGGTCTCAAATCTTGTACCAGTGAGGAAAAAATCTGGAGAAATTAGGCTATGTATGGATTTCAGGAATTTAAACCGCGCTTCAGATAAAGATAATTATCCTGTTCCACCCATGGAACAACTACTACAAATGGTCCCAGGTTCTAAACTATTTTCTTTGTTAGACAGATTCTTAGGCTACAATCAAGTATTAGTATCCGAAGAAGACAGATTGAAGACAATTTTTAGGACCAAAAGGGGAACCTTCGCTTACCGAAGAATTCCTTTTGGGATTATAAACGCTGGAGCTACGTTCCAAAGGGCTATGGACATAGCTTTCCATGGTTTGATTGTCCGCAGTATGGTAGTATACCTCGACGACATTACAATATTCTCAAAGAAGAGAGAAGAACATGCGTTTCATCTAAAGTAGATTTTTGAACGCTGTCAGAAATATGGTATATCACTCAATCCCAGGAAGTGTGTGTTCGCCGTTACGGAAGGTAACTTGTTGGGTCACGTAGTTTCAAAGAAGGGAATATCTATAGTTCTGGAAAGGATTAAGGCCATTGAACAGATCCCATTTCCCCATAATAAAAAAGGGATGCAATCATTTATGGGAACAATAAACTTCGTACGAATATTTGTACCAGACTTTGCTCAAATTGTCAAGCCTCTGCAGCAAATGGTGAAGCAAAGTGTACAATTCAAGTGGACTAAGATTGGGAAGGACACATTCAGCAAGATTAAAACTGCTGTTGCACACGCACCCTCCCTAAAAATCCTGAATTTCAATAAAGATTTTATTGCATCTGATGATTCGCTAGCAGCTGTGCTTACTCATAAGGAAGATGGGGAGGATGAATTCCCAATATCTTTCATGAGCACTGGTATACAAGGGGCTAAATTAAATTACCCGGCTATTGATAAACAAGCATATGCAGTATTCAAAGCAGTGAAACAATTCAGGCCCCACATATTGAAAAATCGAACTAAGGTGATCGTCCCATACCCAGCTGTGAGGTCCCTTTTTGTACATAAGGAGTTAGGAGAAAGAAGGGGTAATTGGGTAACAGCTCTTCAAGAGTATGAACTCGAGTTCAAGCCAGCTTCTATAGTGAAAGGGCAAGGGTTGTGCAAACTAATGAATGAAAATGGAAATAATGAAGAACATGCTTGGGAAGACGAGGCTGAATTGCATTTGATGGAGGTATGTCCTCTATTCACAGCCCCCAAATCTTGGTACAGGGACCTCGCGCATTACCTTCAGATAGGATTGTTGCCAGAACATTGGAATTCTAAGCAAAGAAGAGCGCTACGTCTTAAATCAGCCTCCTATCAAATTGTTGAAGGAATATTATTGAGAAAAAATTACGACGGAGTCCTTCTTAGATGCTTAGAGAATGAATATGTGAAGAAGGTAATGACAGATCTGCATGACGGCCCTGCTGGGGGACATTTTTTAGGAGATACTATAGCTCACAAAATTCTCAGAGCCGGTTACTATTGGCCCACGCTTTTCAAATATGCACACACCCATGTCAGGAAGTGTGATATTTGTCAAAGGTGTAGTGGAAGACAATCTAGAGAAGCTGGACCACTGAAGCCTGTGATGATCATGGAGCCGTTCAAGCAATGGGGGTTGGATATTATTGGGGAGATAAAGCCGAAATATTCCTTACAACAAAAGTATATTCTGACCACAACTGATTACTTCACTCGCTGGGTCGAAGCCATCTCGCTGCGCAAAATAAATGAGGACGCAGTCATCAACTTCCTGCAGGACTATATTATGACCAGGTTTGGAGTTCCAGTTTCCTTAGTCTTTGATAATTCTACTTACTTTTCATCGATTAAATTCACCACTTTTGCTCATGGGAAAGGAATAAAGTTTCATTATTCTGCTAATTACTATCCACAAGGAAATGGCTTGGCTGAATCTACTGACAAAAATCTGATTAGAATTTTAAAGAAGACTATGATAGAAAACCAGAGGAGTTGGCACTTAGCGCTACCAAACACCCTTTGGGCTGATAGAGTCACCCCCAAGTCTTCGATAGGAGTGTCTCTGTATACCCTTGTGTATGGAAAAGAAGCCATTCTTCCCCCCAATATCATGCTACCCTCTTCCATAATAGCTCAAGAGTCTAGAGGGTCAGATAATGAAGTCTTGCAAATGAGGATATATAATCTCCTGAAGGCAGAAGAGTCTCGATCTAAAGCCAGGGAGCACTTTAAGCAACATCAGGAGGTAATAAAAAGATGGTTTGATAAACACAAGGCAGGAACAAAAGAATTTGAAGTAGGATATTTGGTTCTCAAGTGGGACCACCCCCATGACGAGAAAGGTAAACACACGAAATTCCAGCAGTTGTGGGTAGGTCCTTTCCAGATTGCGGCAAAGCTTGGCCCTTCAACTTATATGTTGCAAGATTTACAAGGGTGGAAAGAGAACTTGCCAGTAAATGGCTTAGTTCTCAAACATTATTTTTCTTGATTTTGTTTGTTCTTCTATTTTGTATATAAATAATCTGGCCTGACCTTCATCTTTGAGTCATGTGTTTTTTTTTTTTTCCAGTTTTGTTTTAGTTTAAATTTCTATCGATTTCAATAAAACCCGCGGTTGCATGGGGAACATCAGAATTTTGGACTGATTGAAGTTCTTGGGTATAAGACTGTGTATTGTTGTTTATCTAAAAGAACTTCTTCCATTTTAGCAGTTTTCTCGAATAGCTATGTACGCATTGAAGTCCTGCTTAACCCTTGTGAAATAAACCAGAATGAAAGGGTCTGGAATACTATTTTCAGGCTCCATCCATGTCACATTTAAATGTCCTAGGGAGTGACAGAAAAGGGCCCATGGAAAGAAGCAAGGTAAACATCATATTAGATACAAATGATCCCATGCCAAGAAATGAATGCCAAAAGGAAGATAAGAGTCAAAATCTCCTATGAAAGCATTATATATCAAAATAAATGCGGAACCATATAAGTACTAAATCGCCGAAAGTTCCTCTCCATCCGTGAGCTGAAACTTGAATACACCTCTCACACAAAAGGACACTTGGGATAGAGGAGCCTGAATTAAAATTAAGAAAGAAAGGCATGCAGGAGGACTCATATGAAAAGGACAAAAGTCCAAAAGCACAAAAGTGCACCTAAAGTGGCATGGGAATGAGGAACAAATGAATATTTCTGTTTACCATATGCTACAATCCTGTGGTGTCCAAGCCGGCAATTACCCGAATACAGAGGTAACAATGAAACTCATCTTTAGGCCTCAAAAGAGTTATCTTGACTTGAAAAGCCCTGGTTGCCACTCTCCCAAATCGGACTGTCATCAATGATTCAAAGTACATATATTTGCCATTTGAGAAATCTAGATAGCTGGAAGAATTCAATAAGTTCGTTTGTTGTTAAAACAGTCTATCACTCAAAGAATATTCGTCCAGAGATCTAGGCTCACCCGGTAATCGCCAATTGTTGCAGTTGCAACTGTTTTCCCCCAAAAAAATTTCAAATTTTGGTCCCCCTCATGATTTTAATGTTGCTTTGAATCATTTGGATACATGAATTTTTGGGTCATGCTTTAATTTTGGATCATTTTGAAGTTTAACTCTCGTCCTGTTTTCAGAAGTGTCTTATGTTCGTAATGGCTGTGGGTCGCAGTTTTGGTAGTCAGTTTTGTTTTCTGTTGCTAGTCAAAGATGAATCGGACTAGTGGTTCTTTGGAAAACCGCTGTTTCGGAGGTAAAACAGTTTTAAGAGTCGTTCCAAACACTTAGCATTTTTTGATCGGGCGTCAAAGTATGTTTTGATCAAAATCCGTTGTATGTTTTCCTTCCTCCGTTGCGGCTCCCAANTGAAACTGGGCAAACCTCAATCCATAAGTGTCCTTTTGTGTGCCGACCTGAGGGATGTCAGCACTCGGACGGAGAGGTGCCAATCAGCTGTATAACACAAAGAAGCTAACTACCTGAAATGTAAGTGCTTCACCCCTCGACACGTGTCGGTTCAGTCGTGTGTCTATAGCCATTTTTCTCCCGCCATTGCAGCTGTGCAAAGCACTTGGCTTCCGATGTCGATGTCTTTCCAATTTTCGATTGGAATATTTCCCGCCGACTTTTTAGTTCATAACTTTTCGACTCCGCTAGGTTTTAAGTGGTTTCGGGGTGCCCGTCACCTATTGGGACCTGCTTATGCGACTTAAGATAAGTCTACCTGGCCATTGTTTTTGTGTTCCAAGCCACCAATGAGTTCCCTCTTCCCACCGTTTGTGAATTTTTTTAGCCCATGTGTGGATGAGGCAGTGGCGACAACACCTGTTAAGATTTCCAGAATTGGAACGCAGTGCACGGTTTCTTTTGATGATTACTCGTTTATAGACGTAGTTTGTTTTTATTGAACATATATTCCCAATGAATGATAGACGTTGTTAAATCACAAGTGGACTCAAGAGACGTTTCGGACTACCATAGCGCGAAGGTATATCTGAGCGATAGGTGGCAGAAGGGAGCTGGGCAGTTTTGGCAAAGGTAGAACCGAAACTGACAGGATCGCAAGGGGGGAAAGTGAAGTAGAAGGAAAAACCAATAGCAAAAAAGGTGCATACCGGGAAGGTCTGTCAGTTACTTAGCAGATCATGAGTGCGCACATAAAAGATAAAAAATAGGGATAATAAACGTTTGGGGAACCGAAAGGTCGCACGTTTGGGGGCATCCCAAGCGGTTAACTGTTTTAGTTTAAATATCTGAAAGTTAGAACTTACAAGGAATTTTTTCCCCCTAGAGAAAACTTATAAACTATCGCTTGTAAGAGGAACTATTTCGTTTTACAACCAGAAATTGCAAATTTTACCTGTTGGAGAAAGTGCTATGTGGAATATCTCAATGTGATTAAATGAACGATGTTGAATGGGAACTATTTCGTTTTCGACTGTGTTTCATTAACTGTGAGGATGTTCTAATTTTCTGAACCTATGTTCTTGTCTGAATGTTTTCCAGTACATTCTGTGATGCTTTTCCACTATGAGTAATGGGACTTTTTAACTGGTGATGAGCTATCTTAACATGTATACTTTCATTCATGTTTATATGTTTGGTTATAAGAACAACTACCTATGATTTTCCATAACACATGGACAGTAACACATTACTCATGAATTAATACCCATCTCTCTAGAGATAGCTTAGTTAGTATTTACTTTCTTGAAAATGTGTGTGATTTAGGTGCTTGCGAGTTCTAAGACGAGAGGTAAGAACCTGCGCATCACTTTGTGAATAATCCCGGCATTCTTTATCAAATCTGCATTTAGGTAGGAACTTGCATATCATGCTTTAAGTAAAAAATACAAAATATATACGATGGACCGGGTCGCAACCGGTAAAACCTTTATTTTTGTTACTTGACCTACGGTAGCCGAACCGCAAACCGAACGGATTCCCTACACCAAACAGTCACGGGCTAGTTGGGAACAATGACTAGGGAGAATCCCTTGTTGTTGTTGCCTGCGAATTTCCAGGCCTCAACAGTTTTCTGGCGCTAGAAGGAGGGCCGCTAGTACATGGCTGGACAAGGAAACCCATTTTCCCGAAACTATTCCACCGGTAACAGTTCAGAATCCAGTGTGTTTTCTAATCCAATTCTAGAAGAAGAGGGTAGAGAAAATTTGTATTCTGTCGACAACCAAGTTGTTAATAATATGAGAAGACACACTAGGGCATATGTAAAGAAGATTGGAGGATTTCCAATCATCCCCGAATTGCCTAGAAGAGAATATACAAGGAAGGATCGTTCTATATTGGAAGACTCAGTGCTGGTTGAGGATTGGGAAGAACTTGTAGAAATAGCCTTACAGGAAGTTGTACTACCTTTGAATCAAGAGGGACCAGATACTCCTCACAGTTCTCCTGCTCACACTCCTATTTTCTCACCTCCTCACTCTCCACTCAGACTCATGGCAGGCGTAAACGCAAATCAACCACCCAACCCACCGAATCCACCACCTGCCTGGAGAGCCAAATCACCTTTAAACCTAACACCTCCATTACATGATTTACCTCAATCCTTTGAAAAGATGCTGCCCAAATTCGACCCAAGTGAAACGATACTAGTAGACGACCACTTGCAAAGTTTCTATTTGGCAATAGAAGGGTTAAGGGCTGGGGAATATGAAGATGTCATTTGCAGACTTTTTTCGCACACCCTTAAAGGAGCTGTGGCATCGTGGTACTTTGGTTTTCCTACGAACTCTATCCCTGATTGGGATACCTTCGAGAGGATTTTTAGAAGTAAGTATGCAACCCAGAAAACTCATGAAGA